>JAOEHY010028304.1:4365-35163 GCA_025447955.1 Psilopsiagon aurifrons
TATCAGCACTGTTCTCAGGCCACAAGTCAAAAACACAGTGCTGCACCAACTACTAAGAAGGAGAAAAATGACTGCTAGTGCTGAACCCATGACACTTAAGAATGCAATGAACATTAGAGAAATGTAGTCTTGGCTCTTCCTTTAGATTTTTTATTCCTAATATTCTTTTTCTGATCTGCTTGGTTCTAGTGCTTTCTTATGCAGGTGCTAGGTGGGAAGCTACATCAAAGATACTATTATTTCATGACCTTCAATATATAATTGCTTGATACACTGTGAAATAAGTCCCTGAAGCTTCTATGATTAATTTGTCTTTATTATACTGCTTCAATAATCTAAGTAAAATAAATACATAGAAAAGAGATGTGGAATTTTAGTAGGTGGCCCTATTATATTGTTTCTGAAGCATGCAGGAGAGGTTGTGTGATTCTGGACATTCATAGAAGTGATCTTGCACTTTAGCCACTGGGCAGGACAATGGTTTGTTTCTCTTTTTTTCTGGGACCATTTTCTCAGATCTGGTTTCACATACTGTACAGTTTGTCTGAGGAGCTTCCACCTGCTGCACAAATGACTCCTTTTACAGGTTTTACATTCTTTTCACCATTTTCTTGTCATCTTCCGGCTTTGCTCCTGAATGTTGACAGCTCCAAACATCCTCTTGGCAGCACCTCAGAAAAGGAGGTGGCACATGGCGATAAAAAACTTCAGAGAAGTACTGTAAAACTCAGCCAAATCAGTCCCTTTCTAGAATTTCATACTGCTTAAATCAAAAATAGACAAATCAGAAATTGTCTTTACTGTAGGAAGCCATAGTATTGCAGCTCTACAAAATATGATAGTTTCTGAAAGACACAATTTTTAATCCTTCATTAAGGAGACCTCAGGAGACATTTCCTGTATTGTGCCTCAGCATCAGCTCTGCCCTGCCACTTTAACAGCTCCATATAGAGGGATCAGTAGCAGCAATGGATTAATCAACTATATTATGGGAAAATGAAGAGGAGAGATGTTTCCACAGTCATTTTCAAATTTAGAAACAAGGATGAATTAGAACCAATATGAGGTGTTAAGACATGGAACAATATTTCACAGAAATAATGTGTGTGAAAAAGGAATGTATTTGATAGATTGAGAATGTATTAGATAGATTGCTGTTCCCTCTGTCTCTAAATATATTTTTATATATAGTTAAAACCGCATCTAATGAAATATAATTTATGACAAAATTTTGTATCTGTATCTTTTTCTTCTTTATGTTGTAGCAATATAATTTCTCCTTAAACTAGGTTCCTCATACATTTGGCACTTTTTATGTATGCCATAAGATGTCATCTTTACTGATTTTTATCCAAACTCCCCCACTTTTCTGACTGGACATAAACAGAATCATGGTATCACAGAATGGTTGAGGTTGGTAGAGACCACCTGAGGTCAACTAGTCCAACCTCCCTCTTTAAGCTGGGTCATGTAGAGCACCTTGCTCAGGATTCTGTGCAGATGACCATACGATTGAAATTTCACAGGAGATTTATTTATTGTGAAGCATTATTTGAATTACAATTATTATAAAGCAGTCCACTCCAGATCCAAATGGCTCCATAGCAATGGGCACCACTCAAGCTGTACTGCAAGAAAGAATGCCTATGTCTGGGACAATGTAAACAGGCTGGAGGACAGCAGATAGGTAGAAAAACCCTACAGCAGAAGAGCTTCAGATAAGGAGTGATGGCCAGATTTCAGGGGGCCTGCCAAATATTCTAGTTGCCAAGTCAGGTTGATGTCTCTGATACATTTCCATTGAAGTAGTGGTATTCTTCAATGTGGTTTTTTTAAGCAGAACTCACTTTAGAGAGGGAAGTTATGTTATCATAATCTTTCAGGTGGAGAAACTGAATTAACGAAAATTGAATACATGCCTGTGATTACCCAACAGAGAAAAAACTGTTTGAAAAATAATTTAGTTTTCCTGAATGTGATCTTTCTTACATGCAATGTGTACTCCTGGCCAAAGTTTTTATTAGAACAATATGTCTTTTCTTCATTACACCACTATTTTCCAGATGATTACATACTTCACTGATATTCAGTTTTCAGACCTTCATAACCTCCTGAAACTAAAGTAAATTTCTTTTGGGAAAGAACACAGCCGATATCCACCAAAGATGCCACTACCTACTATCCCTTTTCTTTAGACACACTTGTTTTGCCTGGAAGATTTTAAATACATAAAAGAATGTGTATATTTTTCTTTCCAACTTCAAGGTACACAAAAATAAAGAAGCTACTTTAACTCAAATTCATTTTTATGAAGCTTGCTGGTGGGTGAAAAGAGAAAAAAACCCTTTTGCCACAAAGGGCGAGAACAGAGGACTAGCTACTGAATGCTATAATGAATAATTTGCAACTTTAATAGTATTTACTTCTGTGCAGTAGACACAGTGTATCTGGAAATGGATTTAAGATGAGCCCTAGTGAGGATAACTGACCAGAATAAATGGGGACCTCTGAAGGCAGGCACAATCCGAAACCAAATTGAGGTCAGATTTCATTTCTTCTCATTTCCTCAATATTCTCAGTAAAACCCAGGTTGATGAGAGCTCCTTTAGTTTTCAGGGAGATTTTATGGATATTATATATGTAGTCAGGAAAGCTCTGTGCAGATAATAATAGTGACAAGGGTGCACTTTGATTACTGATAATTCATAAGAGTGTATTTTTAGGCAATCTACTATGATCATTCCCTTCAGGTTTAAGTAATAACAAGTCACATTTTGCTTGCATGTTTTGAGTCAAGCCATGAGGAAGTGACCTCTGCAGAAAGAGCATGGGAACTTCAGATGTGGTAGTTCTTTGGATGGACTTGTTACAAACCATGTAAAAATGGAGTACTTCCCAGCAGTAGCAACGAGTACACTTTTTACTAAATCTAATCCAGTTTTGGCAAGACTACTTTAAATGACCTTCATTACCAGCATGTGGGTCTGCAAATATAATCATGCAGAAGTTAGGACTGATGAGATATTTTAAATGTAGCACTGACTGAAAGATTTTACTGCTTGGATTTTTAAAAAAGTTCCTCTAAATTCTAACCTAGTTTTGTTTATAGCCAGTTTATCTGCAATAAAGTAACTGTGATTATAGTGGTGTCACTAGGAAGTGGATTATTTTTTAAGTAAATCTACTAAATAAAGCTTCAGAAACAAATTAATATACGGTTTGATAAAATATAAACAGGAAATCTGATCAATTATATACATTAGTTTTTTGCCTACGTATTTTCCTAATATTATTCCATGGTGAATTTTCAGTAGTTATTTCACTGAAACACTTTTCATACTATTTTTAAGAATTTGCAATTAATTGCAAATGATGAAATGGCTATAAAACAAAGGGAATTGCTATTTCATTGCTTGTTTTTTGCATTTCCATGAAAGAGGAAATATCCCAAATATTCCATTTCAAGCTGTGGAATATTTAACCTTTCATTTGGAAGTTGCTACGCAGGAGGTCTCTGAAGAATTGATTCTGCAGTCAGATCTCTCTCCATTTTCAGGTGATCTCTTTTCATACAGGGAGGATTAAAAAAAATGGAAGTTGGTATTTTAGTTACCATTTCAGTAATTCTTTACATTAAGACTTCTCAGTACAGCAAACCTTTAACCTGTTACTGCAACACAGTCTTCCCATTCTGTTTATAAATAAACTGAAGAGGGATAATGAATCTCCTAAACTGATTTCTCTTTAGGTCTGTGATGCTGTAACACCAAGCAGGTATGTCATTGTTGGCAGAACATGAGAGAGGAGCCTGGAGATTCCACTTACTTTTCCTCCAAAAGTCCCCCTTAAATAAACCTGAAGAAATGAGACTAAGCCCCTTAGTAAAAAAATCAAAGGTGAGATAAATGCTAAAAATGACAAAACACAGGTTGCCGTCTTCCTTCTCTGGCATTGACTATTGTTTTAAAATATTGAGCTACTGGGAAAGCAAGCAGAAAAAATGTGCAAAGATCTACTTCTCATGTTTATTCTGCTCTTTCTGAAAAGCTGAACTAAATTTTCAATACTTTTCCATTTTTGTTTTTGCATAGACATTTACTGCCCTTCTTCAGGATAGTTCCAATATGTCATCCTTTCATCCTTTTTTTGTAATTCAATAACCACTAAGATCACTGAAAAAACGTTAGAAATCAAGGTTAACAAATAACAAGTAACTCTAAAATAAAAATGTTACAAAGTCTCTGTGGAATGCAGCTGCATACATTGGTTACTCAGGATCAATTTTTCATTAAATTCTACAAGTGATTTTAAACCTTTCTTGTATATCTATGAAGGACATTTCATTATCAGCTGCCAGAAGATGGAGCTCTTTTAATAAACCATGATGCTGGCATCTAAAAAAATGCAGAAAAAAATGTGTGGAAAAGCTTTAGAAAAACATAAAGAATTATTTCCATTTGTTTTTTGGGTTTTTTTCCTAAGACTCATTAAATACATATCAAAGCAGGTAACAATTATAGGCTGCTGCTGCAAATCTGAAATAATAATAATAAAAAAAAGCTTAATATATTACCATAGAATCATAGAATAGTTAGGATTGGAAAGAACCATAAGATCATCTACTTCCAAGCCCCTGCCATGGACAGGGAAACCTCCCACTAAACCATATCACCCAAGGCTCTGTCCAACCGGGACTTGAACGCTGCCACAAATGGAGCATTCACAACTTCCCTGGGCAAACCATTCCAGTGCCTCACCAACCTTACAGTAAAGAGCTTCCTCCTCATATCTAATCTAAACTTCCCCTGTTTAAGTCTGAACCCATTACCCCTTGTTCTATCACTACAGTCCTTAATGGAGGGTCCCTCCCCAGCATCCCTATAGGCCCCCTTCAGATACTGGAAGACTGCTATGAGGCCTCCATGCAGCCTTCTCTTCTCCAGGCTGAACAGTCACAACTTTCTCAGCCAATCTTCGTACGAGAGGTTCTCCAGTCCCATGATCATCCTCGTGGCCATCCTTTGGACTTGTTCCAAAACTTCCATGTCCTTTTTATGTTGAGGGCACCAGAACTGTAAACAATACTCCAAGTGAGGTCTCACAAGAGCAGAGCAGAGGGGTAGGATCACCTCTTTTGACCTGCTGGTCCCTCTCCTTTTGATGCAGCCCAGGATGTGGTTGGCTTTCTGGGCTGCAAGAGCACACTGAAGCTTGCTCATGTTAATTTTCTCATCAACCGACACCCCAAGTCCTTCTCTGTAGGGCTGCTCTCAATCTCTTTGCCCAACCTGGATCTGTGCCTGGGATTGCTCCGATCCAGGTGTAGGAGCTTGCAGTTGTCATGGTTAAACTTCATCAGGTTGACATCAGCCCACCTCAGAAGTGTGTCAAGGTCCCTCTGGATGGCATTCCTTCCCAGCAGCGTATCAATTGAACCACCCCACTTGGTGTCATCAGCAAACTCGCTGAGGGTGCATTCTATCCCACTGTTCATGTCACCAACAAAGATGTTGAACAAGACTGGTCCCAACACCAATCCCTGAAGGACATCACTCTTTACTGATCTCCAACTGGACACTGAACCATTGACCACAAGTCCTTGCATGCAGCTGTCGAGCCAGGTCTTATTCACCAAGTGGTCCACCTATCAAATTGATGCCTCTTCAATTTAGAGACAAGGATGTCATGTGAGACAGTGTCGAAAGCTTTGCAGAAGTCCAGGTAGATGACATCAACTGCTCTACCCCTGTCCCTCAGTTCCGTAGCCCCATCATAGAAGGCCAACAGACTGGTCAGGCAGGATTTCCCCTCAGTGAAGCCACGCTGGCTGTCACCAAGCACCTTGTTGTTTTTCATGTGCCTCAGCATGCCTTCCAGGAGAATGTGCTCCAAGGTTTTGCCAGGCACAGAGGTGAGGCTGACTGCTCTGTAGTTCCTCAGCTCATCCATTTTCCCCTTCTTGAAAATGGGGGTTATATTTCCCTTTTTCCAGTCATCAGGAACTTCACCTGACTGCCATGATTTTTCAAATATGATGGACAGTGGCTTAGCAACTTCATTTGACAGCTCCTTCAGGACCTGCTGTCGGATTTCATCAGGAACTATAATTAGGAATATAGGAATATATTAACTATATTTTCATATTTTGTTAGTTTTAATTTTGCATTTTAAAGTCTTTTCTTCCTCCATCTTCTAATTTTTCCAGGCATTCCTAAATAGGCCAAATTTTGCCCTTCACTTAGGATATGTGGAGTTGCAAATTGCAAAATAAGTGAACAATTTATGCCAGATCCTTTTTCTGTGCTTTTGGTTTGCATGGTGTAAGTTTGAAGTGGAAGGTGGTGTAGCTCGGTTCTGCAGAAAAGCATGGCTGTCAGACGAAATGTGTTCCACTGTCACCTCTGACAGCTGCTTAGCAGGAGGGCTTCACTTCTGACATAAGCCACCTCCGACAGGCGACGGTGGAAAACGAGATAAATGTTCCTGTGAAGGTATCCCTTTGTCTCTCCTGCTGTATTGACTATGGAGGAAAGATAGGCAATGAGGTTAGACTGGACATCTGACTTGAAGGTAGGTAAAGTTAGGCAGAATGAATCCAGATGTCTTATTAACAGAGTTTGTGAAGAAAAGATTGAATATACGCAGTATTGATTCACACTTTTTCAGGATGAGCTGCAACGACATCAGAGTACCAGCATAAAGTTCAAATTTTAGAGATACAGCTATGTAGCTTGGAAAGTGTTTGAAAAAGAAAATGTCATTAGCTTATATTATCATAGAATCATAGAATAGTTAGGGTTGGAAAGATCATCTAGTTGCAACACCCCTGCCATGTGCAGGGACACCTCCCACTAAACCGTGTCACCCAAAGGTCTTTCCAACCTGGCCTTGAACATTGGAGCATTCAAACATAAACTGGGGAAGTTTAGATTGGATATATGGAAGAAATCCTTTAATGTAAAGGTGGTGAGGCACTGGAATGGGTTGCCCAGGGAAGTTGCGAATGCTCCATCGCTGGCAATGTTCAAGGCCAGGTTGGACAGAGCCTTGAGTGGCATGCTTTAGTGTTAGGTTTCCCTGCCCATGGCAAGGGGATTGGAACTAGATGATCTTAAGGTCCTTTCCAACCCTAACTGCTTTCCAACCCTAACTATTCTATGATTGTAACATTCTATGACTCTATGGTTCACGATTTCCCTAGGCAACCCATTCGAGTGCCTCACCAACCTTACAGTAAAGAATTTTTTCCTCATATCCAATCTAAACTTCCCCTTTTTAAGTTTGAACACTTCACCCCTTGTCCTCTCACTATAGTCCCTAATGAAGAGTCCCTCCCCACCATCCTTATAGGCCCCCTTCAGATACTGGAAGACTGCTATGAGGTCTCCACACAGCCTTCTCTTCTCCAGGCTGAACAGCCCCAACTTTGTCAGCCTGTCTTCACACGGGAGGTGCTCCAGTCCCATGATCATCCTCGTGGCCCTCCTTTGGACTTGTTCCAGCAGTTCCATGTCCTTTTTAGGTTGAGGACACCAGAACTGTACACAATACTGCAAGTGAGGTCTCACAAGAGCAGAGAGGCAGGATCACATCTTTTGACCTGCTGGTCACTCTCCTTTTGATGCAGCCCAGGATGTGGTTGGCTTTCTGGGCTGCGAGCACACACTGCCAGCTCATGTTCATTTTCTCGTCGACCAGCACCCCCAAGTCCTTCTCCGCAGGGCTGCTCTCAACTCTTCTCTGCCCAACCTGGATCTGTGCTGGGATTGCTCCCACCCAGGTGTAGGAGCTTGCAGTTGTCATGGTTAAACTTCATCAGGTTGGCATCAGCCCACCTCACAAGCGTGTCAAGATCCTTCTGGATGGCATTCCTCCTGTCCTACATATCAACCGAAGCACACAGCTTGGTGTCATTTGCAAACTTGTTGAGGGCGCACTCAATCCCGCTGTTCATGTTGCTGACAAATATGTTGAACAAGACTGGTCCCAACACCCATCCTTGAGGGACACCACTCATTATCGGTCTTCAGCTGGACTTATTCCATGCCGTTTCTTAGTTTTCCACTCAAAATTGAAATAACCTTTCCCTGGGTGTCAGGCTTAGATGGAGGAATCATTAGATACGTATTATTGTACTCTTTATCATTCATCATAGTGTTTTGGAGGGTGAATAAATAATACATTGAAGAATTTTTACATTGACACAACACTTGAAAAATTTTGGACCTCCAAAGGTTGCTTTGTGTAACAGGATTGTCTTTTTCATCTGTTTTAAGAAAACTCCTTTTGTCTCTATGAGATCAGCCTGTCAGTAGCTGTCACTGAATTTGTTAGTCAGCCTTGACTGCATCAGAAGTCACTTCAGGCCTCAATTTCATAATTGAAAGTGTGTGTGTGGTTGCATGTGTGTGTGTTTTTACCACTGTTCTAAGGTAGGGAAATATTTACTTTTGACAGAGTTTAATAAAATAATAGAAGTTTTTTGCATTCTAGCCTGGTATCAGTCACAACACAGCAATTTTGCTCTGTGGATTATTCATTTTGCAGTCTTTAGCAGTGGTAGACAGTAGCAGTTTCATCCTCTCTGTATTCTTCTGTGTACTTACTCAAAAGCTTTGCATTACTGTACTGTATATTAGGGGTAAAGCCTGGACATTCACGTATGCTACTTTAGCACTATTGTTCCCTCTCAAGCCACTGAACAGAGAAAAGTATCTCCTAAGATTGAAAGTTGTGCTTGTTAGGAGAAGAAGTCAGAGCACTGAATGAAGAACTTAAATATTGTTTTATCTGTACTGATTTCATAGAAGCTTATGCACCTCAATTCAAGCCAAAAGCTGCAATAACCCCTTGCACATATTTGTATTTTTCAAGTTCATTCTCTGAAACACCCCCTGAAACTGTACTGTGGTTTCAGCTTTGTTTTGATCTCTGTTTTCTGATATCATGAAAAGAAAGTCCATGCTTGCATTTCAGATTTTTAAATTGATTTTGAAAGAAGTTAAAAGATACAGTTTTAATCTTCTTTCTTTTTAGGATTATTTTTGCAGTCAGTTTCCAAATATTCCACCAGCTTTGGATCTCTCTGTAGGTTTCTCTGAGTAGCAATGAAAGGATCACATCTACTGCATCGGAGAATACTTACTTGACAGTAAATTGGCCTAATGGAGACATGCCAGAGGATTCAGCAGGAATGCAGTTACTGTTCATCCATAAATGATGGTGTATAATGATGACAAAGGGAGTGTGTATACTATTATTTGAGCCTTTTATTACTTATGGCATTCATAAAAGTGCTGACACATCCTGCAGTGTCTTAAGAAATGTTGTATCAATCTCCTTATATCAAGCTCCTCAGTGATTCAGAGCAGCCTGACAAGAAGAACTTGGGTGTGCTGGTGGATGAGAAATTGAACATGAGCCAGCTTCAGTGTGCACTTGCAGCTCAGAAACCAACCATATTCTGGGCTGCATCAAAAGAAGTGTGACCAGCAGGTCAAATGAGGTGACCCTGCCCCTCTACTCTGTTCTCATGAGACACCTCTTGGAGTACACTGTACAGTTCTGGTGTCCTCGACATAAAGAAGACATGGAGCTGGAGCACCTCCAGTATGAAGACAGGCTGAGAAAGTTGGGGCTGTTCAGCCTGGAGAAGAGAAGGCTGCATGGAGACCTCATAGCAGCCTTCCAGTATCTGAAGGGGATCTACAAGGTTTCCGGGGAGGGACTCTTCATTAGGGACTGTAGTGATGGGAAAAGACGTAACAGGTTAAAACTTAAACAGGAGGAATTTAAGTGAGATATAAGGAAGAAGTTCTTTACTGTGAGAGTGGTGAGGAACTGGAACAGGTTGCCCTGTTGTAACTGTGAATGTGAAGGAACTGCGAACTGTGAAGGAAACTGTGAATGCTCCATCCCTGGGAGTGTTCAAAGCCAGGTTGGATGAGGCCTTGGTCTAGTGTGAGGTGCCCCTGCCCAGGGCAGGGGTATTGGAACTAGATGATCTTAAGATCCTTTCCAGCCCAAACCATTCTATGACTCTATGATTCCTTGCAGTTTTACAACCATATAATTTATTCTGCTGGATAGTTAAATTTTCCTGTGATTTTCTGAAGAGCCTTCTCAGAGGAGGGTGAAGTTACAATTTCTTTAATCCCTAATTCAAGCACAAAGTAGGACCATACCATTTTCCTGACTCACTTTCTTCCTTTTGCCTGAATTAGAAATACCTTGCAGGGTGATTAACAGGTAGAAGGATTTTTGGCAGAGTTTACAGTATTGAGCTTTGTAATTACAATTACATGTACTGGACATGTCAATGGTACTTTCAGGTGGAAACTGATGCTTTTTCATAAATTTCATCTTATTTTAGAACTAGTTTTTCTTTCTTACTGGCTATGTGAAAGACCATATATTGAGAAATAAAAACAATGTGCCATAAAATAAATTCAAACAGCAAATCTAGAAGGAGAAATAATACAATGTTTTTCTATTGTGTTCTTTACGTATACCAGTTGTACAACTATGACCATTGTGGCAAGATCTGTGTAACCCTAAGTGTGCATTAAACTCACTGTAAAAGGCAGCAAGAGGAGTAATTATTTTACAGCAATGCATTTCTACAGTTGTAGCTGTTCATAAAGCAGGAGTTGTTCTAATTTCAGTGATGTAAGTATTTCAATTTTTAAGCAAATTTTTATCCTCACTGAAATAGGTACAATGATAGCAAACCTGCAGGTTAATTAGGACTGATATTTTTCCATTGCAACATTGTTCAGGGTTACTTTAAAAATTATCAATGAAATTTTTCAGGATGAATGTATTTATGTTGATGATGAACCTTAAGGTTTTGTTGAAAATATAAGCAAATCCAAAATGGATGGTACTGTTGCAGAGTATGGTGAATCCTATGACAGAGGTAGTTATAGGGAAAATAGTTCTGATATTAAGGAAGGAAATGTGTTAGAGTGTAGAATATTAATTTCTCTCAAATGTTTACCTCTGACACACTCTGGAAGGTAGTTCTATCTTGGCAGACCTCCTTTTACTCTTTTGGAGGACAACTTTTCGTCAAAAAAACTAGTGGATAAAACTAGTGGAACAGCTAGTTACTGCCACAAAAACTAGTGGCAAATGAAATATCTAGATAGATAGGTATATAGATGATGTACAAGATCAGATAGCTAACATTTAGTACACTCTGGACAAAAATAGGACAAATGTAGGAAGATAGCAGCTCTTTTGGGAAGGAATTGTACATCAAGTTATTGATTGTAGATCCTTTTACTATAGTTCAAGCCAGTTAGTATGTATGCATCTTCTGCTAACTTGTAGAAGAGATATGCTCTGTGTTGCTTCGCAACTTGTGGTTGCAAAGGAAGGAAGAGGCAGGCTGTCATATGCCTAGAAGGATAACCTAAAACAAAGCTCCAGACGTTTGGGAGTTAGCTTTTTTTTTTTTGTTATTTTTTTGAGGAGTCAGAATGGGATTGATTTTCAAGGTTCATTTGTCACTATGAGCAGAGATTAGAGCTCAAAGAGTGACTCATGATGTCTATGCTCATTGCATCATGACTGGCAGTTTGCAAGTAGAGAAAGACATACTTCTCTTTCCCCCTGGGAAGTCAGCAAAGAAAAGGCCTTTTTATTCAGCCAAACCAGGGCTGCATTCTGGAAAAGTCTGCATTCGTTTTGCCAGTATTGGTGGGAAGTAATGTAGTCTGTACGCCCAAAACAATGCTTTACCCTATGTAAGAGCATTTTGCATTGATGGCTGTCTTGAGTTCACTGTTTTCCCTAACTTTGGACCTGATATAAGGCTACTTAGGGCAATGCAAAAACTCTTACTGACTTTAGTGGAATTTAGACCTGGTAAAAAGATGCATTGTTAGGTTTTTGCAACAAAGTGGCTTTTGAGCTCCTGTCTTGGGTTCAGCAGTAGCAGTCATTTTTCTCCTTCTTTGTAGCTCGTGCAGTGCTGTGTTTTTGGCTTTCAGCTGGGAACAGCACTGGTAACACCAATGTTTTCAGTCATGGCTTAGAATGTTTTGGTCTGACCAATGACTTTCTGAGTCTCATGCTCGGCCAGGGAGGAGGGGAAGCTGGGAGGAAGCAGAGACAGGACACCTGACCCAAACTGACCAAAGAGGTATTCCATACCATAGCACGTCATGCCCAGGATGTAAAAATGGAGGACAGAGACCCAGAAGGGTGGCGGTTGGTTGCTTGGTCGAGCTTGGTATTGGGTGGCGAGCAGTTGTATTCTCTTTCCTTGTATTTCCCTGGTCATTAGTATTATTGGTGGTAGCAGCAGTGGTTTGTGTTATACTTTAGTTACTGGACTGTTCTTGTCTCAACCTGTGGGAGTTGTTACATTCTTTTGGTTCTCCTCTCCATCCCCCCTCCTCGGAGTGGAGGGGGTTGAAAGAGGGGAGAGTGAGTGAGCGAAGTGCATGAGGGGCTTAAACCATGACAGTTCCTTAGTAACAGATCTATAGATGGGTATTGACACTGCTCATTTACTGCTCATTTAACCTCAGCTTTTCAAACAACTTGTCTTTGAATTGCTCAGTTTACAATTATCCACTTCTAACAGATTTAAGTCTCCTCTTACATTGTGAGTTGCCTTTAGATTTAGTTGCTGAACTTAGAAATGGAAAACTGCAGTGACCTAGCAAAGAATTGTTAAAAAAATGTTCTGGTTGGTTTCAGCATAAGATTGAGTCCATTATCCTTCTGTAGAAGAGGGAAACGTATTTCCTTTATCTTGTTTTTTCCCCTTTTGTTGCCTGATTATAGACAGACGTATTTTTCTTAATTTTATTGTTGTATTGATTATATTGGGCTGTGAAGTACTACAGGAAAATACAAAGAAACAGAAAGTTTTCTATTCTAAGACTGTGTAGCTGTTCATTGCAACCTCATTAAGCCAAAACTTCACTGGATTTACCATGGATGTTAGCTGTTTACTGCAAGACCATATAAATATGGCCCAAGTAACATGAGTTTTCCTTTCCAGTACAGTACACTCTGTTATTTTTTCTTTTCTTTTTTTTAGTGTTTCGTATTACTGGGACCTTAGTTAATGAAGATCTGTATAGCTGCAAGAGAGAAGATGGATATTCCAGCAGACTCAAAGAATTCAGGAGATAGCCCTAATTTTACAGTGTAATTCTATATTGATTACTTAGATTGATTTTCCTCAATCTGATATTGGACCATAGAAAATCTTCCTGTTGTGAAAGATGTGCGGGGGCCTAATAATGCAGCACCAGAACAAGCCTGCTTTATTCCTGCACACAGAGTAGAGTATATTCCTTTCTTGGAGGATACATAGTAAAAGGTAGTGAGGCATTCAAGGAGGCAGAATTGCTTTGAAAATCTTTGTTTCATACTGCTGTAAGCCACAGAAAAAAGTGGTGTTTGAATACTGTGGCTGATGCAGAATTTTTAGAACATGAGGGCATATATAATTTAGCAGTGACAGCAATAACGGTAGGAGAAAGAAATAGACTTCAAAGGAAGAAGGAACAGAGGAAAGGAGGTGTTTTTGAGACAAACCAGGGAGCTCTTTTTGGCAACAGTGCCTTACGGGATTCAAATGCAGAAGGCCAGACTCTTCCATTGATTGCTGACTGATCTGTATTTTTCCTCCTGTCAAAGTTAGCATATACTCAGCTTTTAAATCTAAGCTCTGCCTTTAACTTTAAAGGAGCAAAGGCTTGGATGATTCCTCTGAAAGAACTGCTTCTTAAGGAAAAAAAGAAAAAAAGAAAAGAAGTACCACACAGACAGAACAAGAATTTGATGCATTAATGCCTTTTCTTGTCTGTAAAGGTGTAGAGCACACAACTTAACTACCAGAATTTCCTTTTAAACTCACAGAAGTCACCTCCTTGTAAACATCTGACTCCCTAATAGTAAAATGGTCCGAACATGCTCTAGGATAGCTTCCCCATAGGTGCTTTGAGCTGCAGTTTGGGAGATGCGAAGGATCTCAGGGCAGGGAATCAACACCGCAGTAGGAAATTAAGTGCTCAGTCCGCAGTCACAAATGAACAAGTCTGTGTTTTGAGCAAAGCAGAAAGCACCACCCTTCTGCCATTCCAAAATGTGGTGGGACTCCTTATGGCTCAAGGGAATCACAGCATCTTCCAGTGCTCCCACAGTCATTGTTTCTTGGTTGGCCAAAACTGCATTGGTACTTAGGTGTCTCACATCAGCTGGGGGAGCCTTCAAGAGAAGTGATCTGCATGTTTATTGCATCCCATTGGTTATTAAAAAGAGAAAAAGAAAAAGTTCTACTTTTCTTGTAAGACTTAATTGCTCTCCTTGCTGTAATTGGAATAAAAAAATAAAAAATATGAAATTACCATAGGATATGCTGAATATGTTGCAGATTCATCCTGAACTAACCCAGGTGGTAGCAATGTTGAGATTCTGCTCTGATTCTCTTTCAGTGTTCCAACATAAGGAGCAGTTTGCAGGATCAGATCCAGCAGGTTTCTAGACTAATCACTGCATATATGTTGGATGATCCTGTTCACTGAGGATGGTACTTCTGGAAATAAAGAAATGGCCCTACAGACATGATTTAGAAAAAAAAAAAATTAAAAGGTTAGCCTCAACTTGAATTTCCCATCCATTTTAGCATATCCCTTTCACATGACATTGAGAATCTGAACAATTACGCCCTGTCTCGCTACAATAAGTTCTTTTATGAAAACCATTAAAATGAGGTGAGATGATGCTGGGAAACAGCATTTCAGCAAAGAAAAACTGTCCAAGTTTACATTTTTCCCAGCTGTTAATTAAATTTAAGCACTTACATTGAAAGACTTGTTGAACATAGTAATAATTAAGTAATTTTTGTCCTGAGAAGGCTGTTGTTTTCCACAGCTGTGCATTCACATTAGCATTGCCGTTCTCTATTACAAAACAAAACCACACACAGCTGTATTTCTGACATTTTTCTTATAAAAATTTATAGGTTTTGATCCATTCTAGTACTGAAAAATTAACTAGAAATTTATAATGGGACTTTCAAAATTGCTCATTGGTCTAACCCTTAATTGCTAAGGTCAGTGAATGTTTTGTCCTGGTCTAATCTGAGCAGTTGGCCAATGAAGAGATCTCTAAACCACTGTCACATTATGCAGCAACATTGGCCAGGGGATCACCATCATTTATTCTATTTGACCCAAAAAGGTTGTGAGATTGCAAAACCCCATCAGATATGTTGCTGGTTTATGCAACTTAGCTCTGATGTAGCTAAGATTTGAAGAAAAGGGAAAACTTTCAGCAGATGTATGAAAAACAGAGAAAGTATCAACACCAGTGGAACTTCCAGGGACTTAAGGGAGAAGCCAGCTCCAGAAAAGGGGTGCATAAGTGTTGAGATACTCAAGTCATTGAGTTTATTACATTCATTCTGTTTCCTTTTAACTGTTAATTAGAAAATCCATGCAAAAGACTATTTACTTTAACAGTCTTCACAAAAGCTGTAGGATTGATGAGAATTGTATCCTGTATGCATGATCACAAGACTTCATTGTCATTAAAATTTTCACTGCAGTATATTCAAACACAGCAAGTTACAATTCATTTTGGTATGAAAGTAATAGCAGAGTGATAAAACCAGACAAGATATGTGTTTGTATCCCCTAACCCCCTACATCATTCCTAGAAAATAATTGCATCAGCCTTTTTTATCTAAAAGAGTAGTTACAACAATATATCAACCTCTTGGATTCTGAGAACTAAAAAGTAAAGAGCAGAGTGATTGCCTCCCTGTGCATATATATTTTTCTTGTGCTTTAATGACAATTTTGAATTACTGTATAATGAGGGAAGTGGCTACAAAATAATACAAAGCATATATTTCTGGAATACCTAGTACACAGCCCATAAATTATTACCAGTCTTTCTGGTTTTCTTCCTTATGTGGCATGTGTTGATCTACTGGCTTCAGTGGCACAGTAACAGAAAGTCTAGTTCTTTATTTCTTGCTCTGTTATTATTCTTTCACTTATTTGACTTCCTCTCTTGCAGTCTCAAAAGAATTGTGTTTTCTTTTGTTCAATTAAGCATGAAGTCACGGAAGCAACATTTCAGTATGGAGAGACTTAACTGATAGGAAGGAAATTTCAAAAGGTCTTGGAACTGGTTTTCTTGTCACCAGAATCCTTGAGAGTTTTATTATCAACTTCAAGAAAAGTGCATTCAAAAATTAATGCTTTCAGAACTCCTCCAACAAAAAGTAGCTCTTTCTTCCTCTTTTTCTTGCTATACGTCTCCCCTCCATCCTAACTTCCAACTCAGTAAGTTTCTTTTGAGAGTAATTCAGTACATACATACCTTTAATTGGAATTTTCTGAATGCAAGAAGTATGTGCTGACTTGGTGTATTTATTTATACACAAAATAGTCAGTACTGGTATGTTGCACCAAAAGTATATTACAACAGTACCTCTCAGACCATCAGAGAGAGAGTGAATGTTTTAAGAGAATTAAGATGGTGATTTCTAAATTTCATGGTCTTAATCTTTATTTTTTCCATTACGTCACTTAAATGCGAACACCGGATTTCCAGCAAAACAGGAAATTTTTTAAAAATAATATTTTTTTTGGACACCAAATATATTATCTGTTGAAGTTTTGTTTATTTTTCTCTTAAATATTCTGTTGATTTAAAATTTTAACACCTATATTTGACTAATTGTAATCTAAGAACCAATGGCTATTTCGCCATTTTTTTATATCTATATCCTGAACACAGTTCTTCCTTTGAAATTGTGTTGACTGAATGCATTAAGTAAGATGCTATTCATCTACTTAGTGCAAGTGACTTGAAGATTTCATTTTATTTAGATGTATATATACATATATACACGTCTGCTTTACATTCATCACCTTTTATTCTCTATGCCACCTCTCCCATTCCTTGAGATCTCATGTAAGGAAGTTACATCTAGACACTTTCCCATCTCCTCAGGAAAGTGCTGAAGAAATTTTATATTGTCATCATCTGTATGTCACAATCATAACAGCTGATGTTGCCAAAGTTTGTACCTGGCAGGTAGTGGGAGATACAGGATCAGATGCCCATTTAGCAAGATAATGGCAGAATTCAAAGGCCTGAACACAGCATCTATTGACATTTTAGAAAGCCCAAAGTGTCTTGCCTGGATTCCAGATGGTTCACTAGAGGGATGTGTGTCTTTCAGGAGCTATATTATATTTATCAGCCCTGCATGGCTTCTCTAAACATCAGTGTTTAGAACAGAGAATCCTACCTACATATTTAATCAAAGTTTTGAAGGGTGCAGGGAAAGGACCACGCAGCAGGATGTAAGAACTCCAAGGTTTCTAGTGGCCTTATTGAAGAAGAAATTCCTTATTGAATGCACCATTTTTGTCCCAGAGTATTTAATTCCTTATTTCTTTTGTTCAAAACTAGTGAGATAAGCTTTTCAAGGTGACTTTACAATCCAATTCACACCTTGTCAGAAGCTGTTGCTTAAAATAACTAACCCTAGAGGTTTTCCATTCTATTTTAGAAATGAACAAATAAGAAAATACATAATCTAAAAAATAGCTCTAGTTGCATTTTTAAGATCACAGTTCAGAGGAATTTTGCAAATTAAAAGATATGTGTTTAGATTTACAATGACCTATTTCTTTCAATATTCTGTATGCAAATGGTGTTACAATTATTATTATGAATTAAAATAGGGTAATAAAAATAACTAATTGAGGCTCCTGATCATTTGAAATATTTGAGCTTTGATGCTTAAAGCACCAGTGGACTTAGATTCTGTACCTCTGCTTTACCCGGAAGGCTCATCAAGAAATCTCATTCTATTGTTTGTTTGTTAAAATTCACTTTGATGCCATGCTGGCTCCCAAGATATTATACAAAGAGCTCATTCAGAGGTCATTTCATCCTTATTGATTGAGATTCCACATACAGTCTTCCTACTTTGCAGCTTCACAATGAATTTCTTGGCTTTGTGTTACTCAGACCCAAACAGTTATAGAAATTTGAGGTGGTAGACAGCTGGAGAGCTATTCCTCTTAAAAGTAGCTGTTCTACTGCTTCAGCATAAAGATGTTCTTTTCTAGCCCTTGATGCTCCTGGGCAGAGAACAGCTGTATCAGGCTTTCTGAGTGATTGATAACTCCTTTCAGCTCAGCTAGAGGAAAGAGTATTATTTGTTAAAGAGCTCTGCCTGTATTTGCACACTGAACTTTTTCAGGGACTGCTGTGACCTGATCATTCCTGTAGATTAGGAGGTACAGGAAGCTGCAGTCTTAGTTAACTGTTGATTCCCATCCTTAAACTGAAATATGTCAGAAAGAAAAAGATTTTAAACAAAATGCAAATTCTGGATTTTAATTCTGCTCCAGGAGAAATTAGTAGCATAAATTCTTCTGATTCCAGAGGGAAGCAGAACCATTCCTCTCTATCTTGAAACTAAATCCAATAAATACATATTTAGGAGAAAATCCTTCTTGAAACAGCACATCAGTTCTGTTCCTAGCTAGCTTTCCAGCCTGCAGAGCTACCAGTGACAAAGAGTTGTCAGAGTCGAAGAAGTCAGGTATGTGTATTTAGAAGTAAGGTTTCAGAAACCACTCTAAAATTCGTATTATATTATTCCCTGTGGACTGCAGTAGACTGTCATTTAGTCCCTGGCTACCTAATCCTCTAGAAAATGACAGAAAGCTGCTTTAAGAAAATATATTCCATATCCCCTCCCTTTCACATCTTCATATGAGACTGATCAGGCAATGAACAAACAAGTTGGACCTTTAAGATTCTGGAAGGCACTGGGTGCTCAGTGCTGAGCTGACAGAAAATTATTTGTGGGTTGTTTTGGTTTTTGGTTTTTTTTTGGTTTTTTTTTTTTTTTTTAAGAAAAACAAAGCGGTTTTGGGGAAATTGCCTTTAAAAAGAAAAAAAAAAACTTATGTAAGAAATGTTTCTCAAAATCGAGTCTGGAATCAGTGGGAATAAGGAGTAGGGCATCACAAGAAAAACTATTTCAGAGACACAAACATAATATTAGAGACCCAATTTTATCATCTTGCTCTATTTTGAGACCAAGTGTTTGAACATAGGTCTGTAATATCCAAAACATGCTCCAGACCCTTCATCATCCTGACCAGGCAGCTTAGCCTCTCCAGTTTTTGTACAACTCTTCACTGGGCAATGTGCTTCCTCTGTAGTAGTGGATTACTTAGTTAGGAAATGTATGGTTTTGTTTGTGATACATAAAACCCTCACTTCCAAGATACTACAGTCACAAGGTGTCAAAGCGTATTGAGGTCAGAGTAAAATGCTTACTGTGAGGTTTTCTCAGGGAGGAGAAGGAAAGCAGATGAGTCTAGTGCCTGTTTCAGTTATTACTTTTCCCCATTGTTTACATTTCAAGCACAGCGTAACTGTGAACAGAAAGAAAATAAACCCCAAATGTAGCCCACTAACTGGAGATTAGTTTAAGCAGCTTTAAGGAGGACTTACCTTTGTTTCCAAGTTGGAGGAGCGACGAACAGGATTTTGAAGCAGGCATGAGAGTCACTACCTAAACAAAGTGTTGAAATAGACAAATAGGAAAAAAATCTGGTAACAGGCTGCCATCCCAGCACCTTGTCTCTATTGATTCACAGACCATCTTAAAAAAAAAAAAAAGGTTGAAAATAAGCTGATGGACTATCAGACAAATGTACATGTCTTTGGGAGCTGTCATCTCACCTGACAAGGTGTCAGGCCTCAGTCCCTGTGGTCTGGGTCTCTGGAGTGCAGAGATAAAGATTTCTTATATGTCAAATAACCCCAGAAAAGAATTTGGAATTAAGAGAGTTTTAGGTGCTAAATACTCAAACTTAGAAAAAGTAACTCTAGAATTACACGGAAGGACCCACAAAATAATTTAATACTGTTAGTGTTCGAATCTGGCAAGTAGGCAAGTAAAGCTTTTGTGTCTTTAATTTTCAAGGATTAAGAATGTAGTCTGCAGAAACTCTTCCAGGTTGTGATATTAGTGTTTCACTTCACTAAGTATGTGAATGAGGACTCCATATGCATAAAACAGGGCTAGAAGAGCTTAGAAATTTCCATCTCATCTAATTTAGCTTGGATAAAGACAAATTAGGATTTGATGTATCTGTGATTTTATATGCTTATGGAAATACTTGCATTCATATACATGTATATCTCTGAACATGTGTTTGTTGCATGCTGTATGAGTACTTAGTGTATACACTTTTCCACTCAGAAAAAAGCAGATTCCTGCTTCTGCTGGAAGCTTATGGAAGCTCTTCTACTCTATTCTCTGAAGGATCATCAAGTAAGTTCCCAAGAGACTGTGACAAAACATATTTCCTATGGAACTTTCTTTTCCTATGGAAGTGTTCTTTTTACATTTTGCACTGCCATGTTAGAAAGCCAGGATGCCTCAAATTGCAGGAAAAACAGAAATACCAGTCATCAGATGATCAATAGATAACTTGCTATTTTCTTTATTAAGGAAAATATGTAGCAATTAGAATTTGCATTTCAGTCTAGAAGTAAGCCACTTAGAAGATGGCTTTAAGTGACAACTGTAATTTATTTTATTATGAAAAAAAACCCCAACTTGGAAGACATGATTTTGTTATTCAAGAAATCACTATGCAACTATCAAACCACCCTCTCAAACCACTAATCAATAAAAGCAAACTACACTGGTAGAACTTTCTGCACAGTGGAAGTCTGACAATGCTATTCCTCGTGCTCCTAGAAGTAAAGAGCTGTTGTACTTAGTTATGGGAGGAAGCTTTTTGAAGAAAAGTAACATGAGTAATGACATTTCTCCTTCCATCTACCACATTTATGAGATTAGATGGTAAAAAGTATGCCTACATGATTCCTCCTCCTGTTTCTGGAAGAGCTATATACATAAAATTGTTTGCTTGCATTTTGGTTCAGCAGTTTTTCTTCAGGGAGCTTGAAAGTTTCTTTATTTTGCCCTTGGAGAATATTTATTGCCATTCTCTGCAGATAATTCCTCATGTGCAACTTTAAAATATTTTCAGGTATTTAATATAGAGGAATGAGATTTACAGAGTTTATATCCCTATCTGTAAACCTGCATTGTATCCTTGCTCTTTGCTCTCCCTAACTAAATTAATTTTTTAATACTTAGATTCCAAATAATTTCTCGGTATTCTCGGTTAATTCAGGGTACAGTGAACACTTGATTATAAGTGTTATTGCTCCAGTAGAATCATAGAATCATAGAATAATTGGGGTTGGAAAGGACCTTAAGATCATCTAGTTCCAACCAAGACTATTAATATTTCTTCTTCTTTTTTCTGAAAGTTTTCATAACTATATTGGTTTTGGCAGCAACAATGATAGCTGAGCATGTACTATCAGAAGAGTCCTTCTGAAACAGCTATTGCTGGAACAGTAACTAAAAGGATGCATTACTACTAGTAAAATGAAGAAAAATGGCCTGCTAGGTCATTTTCTTAAATAATTACTCTCCATTTGCAAGGGTCCATATATTCATATTCTTGGACATGGAGCTGAAATGTACTAGCTGAATGGGAAGAACTGACAGATGCTGCATATGACAAGCAAATGCTAGGGTTAGGAGTGTGGCCAAGCCTGTTATCCCATAAATTAAATATTCTGTGTAAAAGTGAGCTGTGTGGTCTGTCATAACAAGCTCCAGCTCCCTGACACTTTAAAAATTGTAATTTTGGTATTGTCATGTGTGGCTCTTCTCCACTCAACCACTTCAGGCAGTGAATATCCAGTCAATATTCTATTAGCTGTCATGTGTCATTCAGTTTTGTGCCATCTCTCTCATTGAACCTATTAAATGGCCAAAATTAAGTCCATTCTCCACTGATCCAGTAAAGGCTAATCCAGCCCAGTTTCTACAATCAGGAGAACCTCATCCATTTAATTCTTACAGAAAACATTAATGCCTTCTGACCTTCAGCATGAAGGATCCAAGACAAAGGCATGAGCAGCTCCTTGCTTTTTGAGAAGGATCTGCTGGTCAAGGCACAGATCTCTGTGTTCTCCCTTTGTCTAACTATAATGTTCTAATATCGCGACCTCTTATCTAAAAAAGCAGGATGACCATGCTCATCTTTCCTTATTCTCTGAGTACCTTACATCCTTCAGAGCAGACAAATCCCAACTGAAGGAACACACAAGTTGTACAACATTAATAAATAACATTAAAGTTAATGCAAAGAATACTTCTATGTTAGGAACAGGAGGTTTCAGATATAAGGTTGCTGAATTCAGATCTTTTTCATATGAATACTTTCAGATGGTAAACACAAAAAGGTCATTTGACATGAGTTGGGTTTTTTAGAGGAAGAGAACTTTCAAAAATTACACAAGTTGTTTACCAGGTTGCAGCCAAAAAGTATTTTGAAATAAAATGTTTGTGTCAATATACCAAGTGTAGAATGACAGTTCTGACCACTGAAATTATGCAGCAGGTTCTGGAAACTCTTTTGGCACAGATCTGCCACTCACATGCTGTGAAGCAGGCTGATTTAGCTGGGCACCTGAGGATGTTCTGCAAGAAAAGGGAAGCCCATGGGGATGGCATAGCTTCAATCACCATTCTGAATGTAGTGTTCAGAATATGTTCAAGGAAAAGATAAAATACCTGGGCTGCTCAGCTAGTCCCTGTTGCCATGACAACTCTGGAGACCAGTAATTTAGATCAGCCTTAAGGCTACTCTATCAGTTCTAGCAGAGGAAAGGATGCAAAACCACTAGCAGGTAATGTTAAAAACAGTGCTAATGATATGGTGCCCATATGTATGGATGAATCTGTTGTATCAGCTAAATAAAATGTTGAGTTTACTGTCATTTGCCTTCAGAAAGATGGCAGCAACTGTCAGTGTACCAGTGCAAAACTAGAGCTGAAATCTATAAGCAGGGGGAGGGTTCAGGATATTTCACCTGTAGCATCACACTGTGCACTCTGCCGACTGTCTTTCTTTTCCTCCCACCTGGCCTTGTCAGATGCTGCTGTGCACTGTGCCAGCCCTCTTCAAAAGTGGTGGCAGCAGCAATACCAGGCTGCTGGGACTGAATGTACCTCCTCCCAATGTCACACTTTTGTCCCCTTCTGTAAGGCACTCTTCAGGCTGCTCTTTTGCTCCAGTGTTGCTGTTTGTAGCAACTCTTAGGTACTGCTGCAGGCTTTGCAGGAGATGGTTCATAGACTCTTACAAGTTTGCAGAATTCACCATTTCCATTTTTGTTGCTGCTCAAATACCCTAGTGGTGTAGAACAGCTTGTGCTGCAGAAACAAGATTTTTCTGTTTCATTCACCTATGCCTCCATGTCACTTCTATTTCTTAGCCTTTTCATACTTATAGTGTGAAATTGGCAGCAAGGTATAGTTGATTTCCACTCATTAATGAACTAAGCTGCTTTTGCTCCAGTCATAGTACGAACCACAGACAATGATCACTTATACTCTTAACATGCTCTTTTCCATGACATAAAATATGCGAGAAATAAGACACTGCTTCTTAGATCAGATAGAATGTATTTATAAATGCACCTTCAACACCTCAGTGAGTAGAACACAATTGATGAGGCTGTGTAAATAAGAGGCACATCCAGAGTATTAATACATACTATTTGCTTCTTCTCTTTTTGCAAGGAAAGACTTTGGAGAGCTGAATGAACATTTGTCTCTTTATGCTTAGCAAGCCATTGCTTTGCTTTTTCACAATGGCAAGATAGCCTCCTGACACAACTTGCCAAACTCTTTCCTCCCTCAGAGGATATATAAGCCAGCTGATGCAAATGGACTATTGAATTGCATTCACTTGGCAGCTCTCCCACACACAAGATGAAGAGCAAAAACTTTGATTTGCAGGACCTCTTCCCATTTACTTCTTTTGTAGTGCAGCATCTTTTGTTAGAGAAACATATAGTCTGAACTGAGAATTTAAACTCTGTCCAATGGTCCTTGGACATTGGATTTGTCCTTTAGAGTGGAAAATCTTTTGCCACTGTTAGAGCTAACAAGACTTTTTTTTCCTCTAGCAAAACAAGATGCACAAACACATTCCTGAATTCAGTGGGTCTGATGAAGTATTTCACAGAATTAGGTGCCCAGGTGTTTTCTAGTGTATGGCTAAAACCTTCAGAACAAAATTGTGGTTTGGAAGAAACCAAAGTATGTTCCCAAAATGTACATGTTGCCATTGAGTATTAATTTGAATATATTCAAATGGTTAATAGGAATATGCACCAAAGTGTTGACTTTGGGTTAGATACTTTGATGTACTTTAGAATTATTTTCTTTTTGTATTTATTCTTTATGTCTGGTAAGACTAATCAATGTAGAGAGAAATGACTATAATTGATTTTTTAAAGGGAGTTCAACTTTCATTTTCATTAATTTTATTTTTTTCGTCTATTAAAATAATCCAACTACTAATTAAAAGTTGCATTCAAATTCTATTGCCTTTTTCCAGTATTGGTGCAAGAAAAGAAGTATGCAAAATCAAAATCCTATGACTGTTTCAGATTTTTGTCCATCGCTTCCCGCTTGAGAAGTGAGATGGGAAAAATCGTATTTTTAGAAGAATGTGTTAGGAAAGGGACCTCAGGTGAGTTCTTTTCTTATATTCACTTCATAGGTAGTTTAATCATCTTCATGTAAAGTCAAAAAGTTGGGGCAATATATTCCTGCATAATATAATATTAAAGATAAGTTTTACACCTTTGTGGCATCTGCTTCATGTCCAGATCACCCCACTGATCTGAGATCAGACTGGGACCTGCAGTGACTACAAGAGTATAGACACAAATAGAAATCTAAAGCACAGACCTGGCTATGAGGTTCATAGAGTCATAGAATAGTTAGGGTTGGAAAGGATCTTAAGATCATCCAGTTCCAGCCCCCCTGCCATGGGCAGCAACACCTCACACTAAACTGTGCCGCCTAAGGCTCTGTCCAACCTGGCCTTGAACACTGCCAGGGATGGAGCATTCACAACTACCCTGGGCAACCCATTCCAGTCCCTCACCACCATCACAGTGAAGAATTTCTTCCTCATATCCAATCTAAACTTACCCTGTTCAAGCACTTTCAGTGAGAGTGTAATGTATTTTTGGAGTATTTTTAGACTATATTTACTGTATTTAATTCCCCAAGCCCCCTTACCATCTAAATCGGTGGCTGCTCTTCACAAGGATAATTGCTTCTCCTAGACTGTGCTGATTAGTTCTTCTGCCTGCAGTGCTGCAATTAGAGTAACATCATCCCAGTCCTGACTCTAAATGCAGCTTTACTAGAGAACTTAATCCTAACATTTTCCTTACCAGCTCCAAAAGAAAGGCAGGAAGGTATCTGTACCAAAGAACTGCGAGCTTTAGCTGTGTTATTTTTACATGTGCTTCTGTGGACTGTCAACGAATATTGCAGAGGAATTTGTCCTATGCCAAATGCTCCCATTTCTGTTAGAAGCATAAATACTAGTAATCAGTAGCCAGCTTTCCTAGGAAACTATTCTCTTTCTGCGCTACCTGTTCCAGTCTCCTTTTCTCTCCAATCTGTCCAGTTTATTTGGACAATTTAGCCACTGTAACTCAGGACAACAGACAGTATCCCAGTCCCATGCAGGCAACCACATCTAAAATTTGACTTTTCATGAGAGGAAGGAAAGGAGTGCTTTCCCCTTCTTTGATGCTGATTTTGACTCTTGTCTTCACTAATTCATTTCAGCCACATTTTTCTCACTCAGACCATGTTGTGTCCAGACATTTTTAGGCTATTGACTGTCAATTCAATTCTCACGGTTAGACACAACCCAATTAGGATCCCACTTCCAGTACTTCAGCTGACTGGCATGTGTCATCCCCTGAGTCACCATCACAGACAGCCAGTCTTCTGAACCAACAGACTGCTATTTTTACTGAAACTCGGAACATCAAATGTCAAATAAGTAGCACTGAACCCACTAGCTGCTGGCCATATGATAAGATATCAGGGCAATGGGAGCCTTAAAATACCATCACAATGTTCTGAGACATTGTTCAATCTCCATTGCATTCCTTTCAAAACTTTTTTTCACATTGGTGTGTGTAGAACCAATAACCCATAGTTCTTTTAAAATGCAATCAAAGAATTGCTGTAGTTGCTGTTCCTGACCTGACTAAGCCATATACAGCAAGCTGATCAAAGTAAAGATTACTTTGAGTGATACGTACTTTTCCTTGAAGTACTAGTATCTTACTCAGAAGGATTTGGCCAGGCTTATTTGCATGTTAAAAAATTTTATGTAGCAATAATTAAATTAAGCACTGATGTTAGAACATGAAGAATTTTAGCTGCTGCAGGGTGTTTGGAATAGCAGGATGTCCAGACTTGGTCCCTTGACTATGCGATTGCTGCATAATTATGTTTGCTGATCTCTGAAGCTTCTCTCCCAAGCTGTCAGGCTGAAGGAGCAGACGGCAGAGAGGAGGTGGCAGGTCAGCTGCCTGAGTACAGCCATATCTCTGCTTCCCAACAAAGTTCCAGTGACAGGAGGGCCCTGGTGGATGGGGTCCTTCCTCTCCTGAGTATGAGGAGTTAGCTAAATGCCAAGCTGACCAGCTGTTTACAGCTGGTCACAGAAGAGGCAGGAGTCACACTGCAGCACTGCGAAGGAGCATGGAATAGGAGCTGCTGGTGCAGGTCTCCCTCCGTGACTCCACAGACCTGGATTATGCTGCTGACCTTTTGCAGCTCCAAGTGCTTGCACTGCTTGCTGATTTATTTATACTAGCTTTTTTGGTAAGAGGAGCTGGCTGGACCATTAGTGTCAACTATGTTAGAAGACAACAGCCATGGAAGAGTTTTACTGGCAGATTTGGGACATCTAAGAGACCTTTTTGAGGCTAAGAAACTAGACCTATTACAGATATCTTATTTTTATTCTCACAATAACTATAGACATGAATCCTGTGTAGCAAAAACAAAAACATTTAAGCTTGAGAACTGATTATAAAGTTACCAGTATTACTGTATAAGCAAGATACATTTCAATTTCTTATTCTGTCTTAATATATTTATTGTTCTGCCTTCCTTTTAAAAGAAGCCATTACAGGGTTTTTTTCTCCTCCCCTCCTGCCACGTTCTTTTTTGTAGAGGCAGTGTTAGAATCAAGAGATCTCTAGAGTGATGCCATGATCTTTCCTTTCCCTCCAGATACTGAAAGTTTAGTCTAGCAGTTTTTTCATAAAGAAAGTGATCATTTTGGGTTACTGACATCCCAATACTTGCCTAATGTTTGCTGTTTTATTTCATTTCATTTAATGAAGTTGTGATTAGTAAAAATCCTTGCTCAAGTATTCTAAGCAGTAAAGTGGATAGTTTCATCATTAGACAGCAAAAACTCAGAGGAGATTTTTTTGCTATTTTACGTAAGGAATTAGTTACGTTCATGAGACTGAGATGAATATACATCCTGTATTCCTTCAGTCGTGATAGCAATGAACATTTTAATGGCCTGATCATTAAACGACATGTTTCCAGAAAGACAGCACATGTGTAATTTGTCTGAAATGCGTGTGTCTGAAGAATTAGTACTCAATATGTTAACTATGCAAATATGAATGAACTACCAAAGTTGCATTTGGTTTTAAAAACAAAATCAGAAAGAAATTATAGTCTACTTATTAAATCAGGGTGGCTTGTGCTGGTAAAAACTTGGTATGACAGATGGAATGTACTTTGACTACCTGTTACTGAATATAGTAAGACACCAAACTAATGGCTACTGATCACTGGCAGCAAAGGTTTAAACTAGAGAAACTAACAACTCACGTCAGGATTCTCATATGTGAAGTGGCGTGCGTTGCCAATTGCTGAGAAGTTACCTTCCTACAAAGTGGTAAAATTAGTAACATCCATACACAAATTTCTGGTTGTGAAAGATTTGTAGCCATAGCAACAAATTTTTTCAAATATTTTAATGCTTAGAGAATAAAATCCTGTGCACCTGCATTGGAAATTCTGAGTAAAGGCTTGGCACCACTTCAAAAACAAAGAAATACTTGAAAGCTTCTTCAGAAATAATGTCTAGATTCTAGACAGATCTCATAGAGCTTTTAACGCTCAAAGTACTGTAAGTCAGTGTAAGATCTGACACATAATTTTCTTAAATCCTGACCCACATAAATCACACTTAGGAATAACTCTCTTGCCATTCAGGTCTTGATATCTTTTCAACACAGAGGAGCAGTGTACAAGGACGATGTCACTGATTCTACATAAGGCACAGACCAGTCATAAAATATCTGCTCTTTCAAAGAAAGATAAAGTCTGGATTTTAGCAGCCTGACTAGATCTGAACATCTTTTTTATTTCTTTACTAGCCCTGTCAGACAGATGGGTATAAATCTTTTCTTTCTGTAAAAACAGCCAAACACAAGTGTTCAGAGGAATCAAACTTTCATGTTTATATTCTCACTCTAAGTATCTGAGATCTTGGAAATTCTAGCTATTTCTTCCTCTAAATAATGCACTGTTCCCCACTGTAAAAGCTTTGGTTTTCTCCTGTTTTCTGGCTTCCCTGTATGTTTCTTCTCATTCCAAAATACTGTTATTTATCCAGGGTTTTTTGTTCTTGTTGCTAGCCATACCTTGTGGCAAATCAAAGCTGCTCAGCTATGAGTACTGTAAGAGTGATTCCTTCTTCATTAGTCTTACTTGTCTCATTGTCGTGAATCAGGTTGTAGGAGCTTAAAAATACCAATATGAACATCTTCCTCAGTGCAAGGTGATACTGTCCTAGGCAACTGAACTAGAATTATGCTATTGATGCTGGTCCTACCTCTTCCAATCTTTGGTAATAAATCAGCCACCTGAGTAAAAGATTTTGTGAGTAGATAATGTGGTCTGCATCTTTCAGAAATACAAGATAAGCTAATGTTACAATAGAAGTAGTCTCTAAAGTGGTTTGCCATTCATTAGAGGGTCTTTGAGCTTTCTAGTTGATAGAATACTGGATTTCTTTTTTCTATAGAAGGTTTGAATATGAAATCAGATGGAAAAATATGGAACTACTTTAAACCTCTGCTTTTTCTGGAAGGAATCTCTTCCCCACAACAACTGGCTTTGAACATGATCTATTAACACTGATTATGCTGAAAATAGGATAATAAAATTCAGAAATGAACTTCATGTCTGAGTTTAGTGGAAAGCAAATTCAAATGGATGAAATCTACTTCCTCAAGCTATCTTAGCCTTCAGGTTTCATCATTGTCCTTTGATCAGCTTCATCATTGATCCTTGACTCCGAGTCAATTTCTGAACAAAGGCAGGCTTCACTTTAATCAAAATTTACACAAGGATTTTTTCCAGCTGTTCTCCAGCACATTTCACATACTATGGTTGGGGCATGCAGCTCAGAATAAACAGGCACTGACCAAAATTATATTTTAACACCATACACATATTTTGTCTAAAATATCCCTTATTGCATTTATCAGGATGTTGGGATTGCAAAGCAAACCAAGATACTAAGAAGAGAAAGACATAGCAAAAAGGAAAAATGAAATTGCCAATTGCTGATGACAAAATGTTCTTCTTTTTCTCCAAGACTGAAAACTCTGTTTTTTTTTTTCCTGGGTGAGGCTTCTGAAGACTCGAAAATCATTGAGCTTTCCATCACCACTGGAAGATTGGTTCTAACAGACCAACTCTACCCTGCCACCAGAAATTTAAGTGGGATATGAAAGACTTTCTTCAAACTTTACCTTCCTTTGGTTACATAAAGTTTTCACCTACCATCTTACTCAATCCTCCTTCCACACGCAAAATTTATTAATCAACAAGTGATAATCATTTGGGGTTTTTGCCTCCAAAATACCAAAGCTCTTTATGTTGTGAAGCCATGATTTTAAATTCTTAATATTAAATTAATCTCCCTTCATTTTCTTTTTGAGCTATTAAGTACAGAGGTCTCTGTCTGGGTCTTTGCTTGCTTAACATTTTATCTTCTGGGTGCTGTTACCAGAGATAACACATGCTAACATCAGAGAGGTATTCCATGATCTAGTCTTCATTTTCATGTCAGCCAATATAGGATTACTGGAAATTGGTAAGGCAAGACCATTACCAAATGCTAATTACATATGCACTTTCAGGCAGTTTTTCCCTTCTTAGCCATTTATTTTTTTTTAATGAAGACAATGAGCTTGATGGTCCTTATAAAGCCTTTTAAGCCATGTTTTTCCCTACTTCTTTTCCACGTTTTTTCCTAACTCTTCCAGTAATAGCACTCCAACTCGTCCCTGCACAAAAATACAGGATCTAGTTTCTAGTTAAGATTGTGTCTTTCATTCTATGGTCACCCTTAAAAATAAGTACATATAATTGCTGATTTTCTATTCCTCTTGGGTTTGTGCTTTGCCGTTATTTGGATCTTTATTGCTGTGTTTGTTTAGGAGAGCAAGATGATGACAGAAACAGGTCTTTGTTGCTGACATTTCTCTGCGATAACAAAAGAATATGAACAATGTCCTAGTTTAGTAAGAAGTAAGAGCATAGTTAGAGTGTAGTAAGGACAAAGAACAGGAAATAGTATCTTCTTTTGTTTGGGAATCTGTTGTGGTTTAGGTTGTAAATCAGCCACACAGTTTGCTACATGGAGAATCAAAAGAATGCAGCTCCCACAGATAAGAACAGTTCAGATAAGAACAGTTTAGTAACTAAGGTATAACACAAACCACTACTGCTACTACTAGTAATAATAATGACAAGAGAAA
>JAOEHY010028305.1:0-21578 GCA_025447955.1 Psilopsiagon aurifrons
CAGGGAAGAGCTTCTGCCCAAGAGCTCATCTCAGTCTCCCCTCTGGCAGTTAAAGCCATTCCCCTTGGGCTGTCCCTCCATCCCTTGTCCAAAGCCCCTCTCCATGTTTCCTGGAGCCTCTTTTAGGCACTGGAGATGCTTTAAGGTCTCCCCTTAAGGAGCCTTCTCTTCTCCAGGCTGAACCAGCCTAGCTCTCTCAGCCTGGCTTCATAGGCTCCAGCCCTTTGAGCACCAGGAGAGTCCCATGGGAGCCAAACCCTGCCAATTCCATGCTAACCCTCCCCAGCGCATCCCTCTGTGCTTTGTGCTCATCTGAAGGGGCTCAAACCCCAGCATCCAAACTCCTGAGCATCACACCCAGACATCTCTCCTAAGCACAGGCTCATCCCAAATCCCATGGTGCAGAAAATTCCCAACCCCACAAGCCACTCACTGAGCACTGCTCCAGGTTGGATGCCCAAATTCCCTATGGGTGGCAAGGGCTGTGTGTAAAAGCCACATGGGTGCTGAGAGAGCAGAAATCTGAGGTGGAACACGAGATGCTGTAACTCTGGTGCCGAAGGAAGCAGAGAGGAGCCGGTCTAACACGTCCCTGCCAGCCGCAACACAGCTGGCAAGGCTAAGTTTAGACTCACCAGCTTAGCAAGGGTCATTCCTGCTCTGCAGAACTCATGAGCTCCAGGCTGCGGTGCTGAAGAATCCCATGGAAATGCCCTGTCCTGGTGGAGGAGCAGCCATCGGCTCAGCCGGGATGGCAAGGACAAGCCCTGGAGCAGTGGGTCCCAGTGAGGCAATGGAGCCTTCCCAAAAGCCAGGTCCTCCCAGCCCCTTCCCCTCCTGCTCCTCCCCACGAGGGCTCCCAGACACGGCTGAGCCATGGTTTCCATTAGCACAAAGCCCTTCGTCTGACAGAGGCGTTGGTATTTTTAGTTCAAGGGGAATGGATCCAATCTGGCTTTAACCAACACGAAATGAAGACCTGATGGGCGCCAGACCCAAAGTGAAACAACCCATTTCTTAACTGGGGTTAGCTTAAGCAGTCTTAAGTCTAGTTCGTAGCTTAGCTACTAGTTTGGTACCTGACATCATAAGGCAGTGTGCTGGAATAATTAGCAGGAAAATGAGACAACAGGGATCATGAAAGCACCTACAGACCAGTGCTGACTTTGTGGGCTCTTCTCACTACAAGATGTTTCATTTTGCCATGTTCTTCATGTAAACTGCAAACCCTCCCCTTCCTAAGCAGGAGCAGCACAGATGCAGTTTGACCTGTTGGGGCTGTCGGTTGCACCTCTCCTCCTCCAACCCACACAGCCAGATTGAAGTGCTGAGCTGCCCTAAGCACCCTGCTGCAAGCTGTGGTGAGGACACAGTGCTGCTGGTTGAGCTGGTTCATGGGGGGAACCCCAGCCCTGCTCTGCAAACCCTTGACCATCACAACCCCATTAATGGCACCCTCATGCTCCAGTGATGCTGTGTGGTTTGGTCCTCGGGATACGGCAGTTCTGTCTTGTAGGTGAGGACAGACAGAAGTTGCAACCCAATGTGCGCAGGCACCGAGGTTTTGCTGAGCTGAGCTTCTCCCTCACCCCGATCCTTGTTCAATGAAACAAATGGAAAACTCAGCAGGTCATTAAATCAAACCATTCTTTCTCCTCCCACACAAAAGCTGTGGGCTTTGCATCAGAAAAACTGAACGCAGCTTCCATATCGTTTCTGCTGTGATCACAGAATCACAGCATCCCAGACTGGTTTGTGTTGGAAGGGACCTTAAAGCTCATCCAGTCCCAACCCCTGCCATGGCCAGGGACACCTTCCATAGCTCCAAGCCCCTGTGTCTAACCTGGCCTTGAGCACTGCAGGGATGGGGCAGCCACAGCTCCTCTGGGCACCCTGTGCCAGCACCTCAGCACCCTCACAGGGAAGAGCTTCTGCCCAAGAGCTCATCTCAGTCTCCCCTCTGGCAGTTAAAGCCATTCCCCTGTGCTGTCCCTCCATCCCTTGTCCAAAGCCCCTCTCCAGGTTTCTTGTATCAACAGGAGGATAACTCATGATGCGGAAGAGGAGCTGACATGCCAAGGCCGCACGGCACATGCTGTCTGTTAAGATACTTCGAATACACCTATTTAGGTGGAAAATGGGATTTCCTCTCTGGTTTTTAGGCTTCTTCCCACCAGCTCTGCAGAGCCCCAGATGCTGTTCTGCTGGACTCTGCTGACCTCAGTATTTGTGAGCTCAGGGCTGGAAGCCAAGATGTACAAGTCAGATGCCCATGGTCAGGTTCCCAAACCCACATCCCAGCCTCAGAACAAGGGTGGGCTCTGTTCTTGGTGCTTCCCAAAGCCCCTGCCTTGGGAAGCCAGAGAGAGTTGTTGCTGCTCAGAGCCTCTAAAAGCCAAGTCTCTCTTATTTAGGAGGTTCCTTTAACACAACCAAGTTACATCTTCAGCTGTAGAGTGTTTACTCACACCCTGCTCAATGGAACCCCCCCATTTACCACATATCCATGGCAGGGAGTTGCAACCAGATGATCTTGAAGGTCCCTTTCAACCCAAACCATTCCGTTATCCTGTGTCCAGAGCTCATTGCCTGCAGGACCGGTGGCTCCTCATCCCCCCAAGCAGCCCAAGAACACACAAGGGATGTGTTACACGAGAGGAAGCCACTGCTTGCATTATATTTAGCTTCAAAGGCTGTAACCCCTTCACAAATTAAAATCACCCAGCCTTTGTTGCTGGGGCCGGGCTTTGATGCTGGAATTCCCAGCTCAGCTTCTCCACTCCTTAATCATCAAAATCAACCACTTCTCCTTCCAACCAAACTCCTCTCACATGTGCAAACTCAGTTCCACGTTCCTGAGAATTCCTTACAGGCAACACCAGAGTCGGGGCCTCGCCTGGGGTCCGTTAAACAAGTTTATTCCCCATCTGCGGACACATGGAAGAGGTTTTGTTGGGGTGGGCTTTGCCCGTTGCAGCACGGCAAATTCGTTTGGGAATTGGGCTCTTTCCTGGGAACGGGGCAGGAGCCGCTGCTCTGGAAGCAGAACCCTGGTGCGGTCCTGCATGGAACTGGGGCTCCGAGGCAGGGCAGGGAGGGGGAAGGGGGATATTTCCCCATCGCCCCGCAGCAGGAGGACGGGGAGCGGGACCCCATCGTACCCCAAACCCCCCTCCGCCCTTCCGCGGTCCCTTTCTCACCGTTGCAGCCGGGAGCCGCTCCGCCGGGCGCGGCGCGGGGCCACGGCCATGGCCGGGAAAGGGAATGGGAATGGGAATGGGAACGGCAGCGGCCCAAACCCCGCCCCGAGTCCCCGGGGCCGCCCCCGGGGCCGCCCCAGCAGCGGGTACAGCGCCGAGCGCCGGGTGGGTGCGGATGGGAGGTGATGGGGGACACGGGGTGATCCCAAACTGGATGGAGCACCCCTGAGGAGGAGGAGTTGGGGGTGTGGGGGGGGAAGCTCCCCATGACCCGGCTTCAGCGGGCGCTTGAGCTGATGGTGGCTCTCAGCCTTCTGCAGGAGATGGCTTTGGACGCGGTCAGCATCTCCATCCGAGCTGCGCGCCCTGCGGGTGATTGGGGACCACGAGGGGCTGTGAAATGGCCCCACGGGCCCTGTGTCAGGGACAGCAGCATCGCAGGGGCTGTGTCCTCCTCCTCCAGCAGCTCTGAGGATGGCTCCTGCTGATTGTCCTTCCCAGATCAGGCGCTTTCCCCCTCTGCGCTGTGGTGTCCCTGCAGGCACACAGCAAGGTGCAGCACGCCGTGGGCTCTGGCAGTGGTTGTGCTCTCTGGATTAGTTTGCTGATCCTCCAAACACGACCTCCCCTCGTGCTCAGAGCCTCCCTGATCCCAGCTTTGTCCAGCAACGGCCCCGCTCCGCATTCAGAGCCCAAAGCTGCACAAAGGGAGCTCTGCAGCAGCAAGGAGCACAAAGCAGAGCTGTAAAACCACAGCAGGAGGCATTTGCCACCCCCAGGCCTTGCCAAGCTGCAATCATCCCCTGCCGAAGCTTCTGGCATGTCCAACAGTCCCAACAGTGCCCGAAGCTGCTGCAGATGTGATCAGCCCTTATGCGTTGTGTTGCCCAATACAAGTTCCTCCTTGCTCAGGGTAACTCAGGGTAACCTCAGCTCTGCTGCCAGCAGTTGATCTGATCCATTTGATGCTGTGCCCTGAGCACCCTGGGGCACCTCATAAGTACATAGTCCCCATCCCAGGAGCTTACAGAGTGCCCCAAGCCAAGGGGCTCACTCTGTGTGGCCGTCAGGCTCCTCTTGCTCCGTGTTTATGTGATCTCAGCAGAACACATGGGCCACTTCCACTCGGGAAGTGGAGGAAGAACAGGGCTATAATAAGGGCAGGTGGCCAGTGTGTGTGCAGGGACATCCTGGTACCCGTGGGACCGATGCCATCACAAACACTCACCCCTGGCCCTGGTCACCCTCCTGGGGCTCTATCCATCGCTTCAGCAAGCAGTGAAGGTGTCACAGGTCCCAGGGGACTGCCAACCCTTCTGCAAGCCTGGTGCCTGCCTTTGGGAGACCAACATGGCCACCTCGTGATGGATGGTGCCCCTGGGGGGGGGGATGGCCGGCCTGGCTCGGCTTTCCACCACTGCTGGAGAAAAAGGAGTGGGGAGGCCCAGCACAGGCACTGGGATCTGATGGGTTCAGCCCCTCGATCCAGGAGGACTCAAGTTCATCTCAGCCCCGAGCACTTGGTGATGTTCTCCCACCAACTCTGGTGCCAAACCCCAGCCTAAACTCCTAAAGGCTCTCCCAAAGCACACAAGGGATGTGCAGACTTGTTCCTTAGCATTGTCTTTATTTGTACAGGTTAACACTAGGCATGGAGGACATCCAAACACTGCAACACAAGGCCTGTTTGCCGGAGCCCACACGCCAGATCTAATTCACATTGCTACGCAGACCAAAAACAAATGGGAGACAAGACAAGGAACACACAGAGCTTCAGTCTCCAGGGAGGGAAGGACAGGACTGGCTTGGCAAATGCATCTGCCACATGGGAGAATGAAACCTTAAAGGCTTCCTGGAGCCCACAGGGGTAGAGTAACCTGTAACGTGGGGCTGAGTCCTTCTGGAGGCATCTTGGAGCGAGCAGGCTGGGAAGGAGGCTATACTTTAGATCTACCTAGGTGGCAAGATTGCAGGTTGAGGGCCTAGGCATTACCAGTAGGGATAGCTCATGTTTGGGGAACCCTTTAACCAAGGAGGAGGCCCAGGGGCCAGTTGCATGTAACCCATTAGCTGCCAAGCATCTGCACCACGAGGAAAGCCCTATCTCTGCCACTCAGTGGGCAATGGGATCAGATGAGCGTCACACACACAGTGCTCTTCATCGCACACAACCCCTCTTCACGCACTCCTCTTCAGCCTCAGGGCATTGTCCAGGGCGACCAACTGGCGCAAGAAACCCCGATTGGGGATGATACCACGATGGTCCTTGACCGTCTTTATGGCTTCTACAAGGGGCATGTGGTGGCGGATCATGAGGTAGGCGAGGACCAAGGTGGCCGACCTGCTCACCCCGACAGCACAGTGCACAAGGATCCTTCCTGGGGGTGAAACACAGGGGCTGTGTCGCAGCAGAGCCAATATCCCCATTAAAAACTTACTGAGGACCCAGCTCTTTGTCGCTGGGGATCCTGGAGCTCAAGACCTCTGGATGTGCTCCCTTCTAGGGCTAGATGTAGGGCCCCAGTTATAGTATGGCTGTGATGCACTGAGGTCCCCCTCTTGGCAGAGGGTATCAGTGTATCCTTGTCTGCCAAAACAGACTGAGCCTCAGCTCAGGACACAGGCTGGGGCTGTGACCTGGGGTACCAGTGCTCACATTTAGCTTGTTTCCTCTTTGGAAGAGGTGATCCATGGCAGAAGACACCATCCCAGGCTAGAAACGCCATTCTTTTCTATTGCTTAGCAATAGGATGTCAGTCTAGCTTCCCATCTTCTTCCCATCCCTGCTCCCCACTTCCCTCCCAGCAATCTTTACCACCGACCTTCATTCAGCGCTTGGTGGATGAAGTCAGCTGCAGGATAAAAGTAGGGGCTCATGTCAAAGGAAGGCGAGTCGTGGGCCTCAATGCCCAGGTAGCGGATGCCCGTGCCCTCGTAGTACTCAGCACCCCCCCTCCACTTGCTGTGCGAGGCATTGAGGATGTGGGTGATGCGCAGGTGAGCCAGCTCGCGCCTGTTGGCTGCTATATCTCTGCAGAGAAGAAGAAACGGTGTGAAGGAGCATAGGTTTAGCCCAGTTAACAGTTTCCAAGGACAAGAAAAGCGCTGTCCTGGACCATATTTACATCTGGATGCGAAGGTAAATACGCCAGACTCTTGAATTTAAAGTCAATTGCAGTGTCTGACTCCGCAGCACTCCACCTACCCCACCATAGCAGTGCTCCAAACTCATAACCATGCTTGTATCCTCCCTCCTCCTTTGTCCCAATGTCCCATGCTCATCACATCCTCCTCTCCCTCCCATTTCCCATCCTCCCCCTCCCAGATATCCCTGTTTCACGACAATAGCCCTGAACCCCTGCAGTTCTTGTCCCCCTTCCAATACATACTGATCGCCCAGGTAGAGTCCCGGCCAGACCTCATCAGCATGGTTACAGGCTGTCTTTCCTGTGTACAGCAACCTTTCCAGCTCGAAGACGCTGAGTATGGGGTGGTTGTTGCGCTCGTCCCGCGTGCCCCGGCTCGGCGACCTGGTGCCATTCCTGGAGAACCTCGACAGGAAAGCCATTGGAGCTGCCGAGACCCACAAGGCATACCTATGGGATCGTGAAGGCCGGAGAGTGGCCTGGAGGTTGCTTCTGCTGCTGCTGCCACCCACGGTCCTGTCACGGAAGCAGTGGAGATGCCATGAAAACAACTGAGGACCTCTCACTCCATCCCTTCTGTAGAATCACTGGCCCCAAGCAGCCAGTTCTCACCTTCCTGGTGAGAGGTCTGCATCAAGTCAGCTTCCCGGTGTGAGACAGAGCATCCTCTATACTCACTTCCAAGAAGCAATACTGCTGGTGAGAAGCTAATGATGCCAGGGCTAGCGAGAGCAGCCACAGAGGCAGCCAGATTGCTGAGTCTCCACAGGCTGCAGTTTTGCTCCAGCCCCATGAATTTGGGTTGAGGCCACATTGGCAAGAGATGTTCTACACAAGACCACCTTTCTTCTGAGCTGGCTCTAGGGCTTTGCCTGCCAGCAGGACAATGCCAGCTCGAGAGCTGATGCTGCCAACCTGTGATCAGAAGCAATGAAAGGCGGCCAGGCCTGGGCAAGCCACCAGGACTGGGGAGGAAAAGCCCCCAAACAGGTGGAGGATTCCATATGGCAGCACTCAGAGTCTGGCCAGGACCCAGACTCCTACAGAGCAGGCACAAAAGCCTGCGGGGAGGGAAAAGCAGGATTAACCCCTCCAAGTGTAGGAGTCCTGGCACTGCATTTGAGCATCTAGGCCTGGTTTGGGGTGGGAAGAGTTAATTCCAGGGGATGAGAAAGCTCATTGTAGAGAGCAGATCCTCAAGGATGCAGCTCTGCTCTCAAACCTTTAGATCATGCCACTACTTGTCACACATCTGCAAGAAACCTCCCTGGACAGCCTTATGGAGCAGGAAACAGCCTCTGCAGCCAGATGCTCCTCAGAGCTGCCTTTTGATGCTTGTTTGCTGCTGCCCCACTGACAGAACCACACACATACGACAGTACAAACCCCTGTCCCCAAAATCACTGCATCGCACTCTGGAAGGTGTCCGAAGAGCATCCCACCAGAGCCCCCAGCAGCGGCTCTGCACTGCCGGTTGTCTCTGGGACTCAGGGAAGGAAAGGCTGTGACCTTGGGCTGGAGCAGAGCATGTCTGTCTGCTCTGACATGTTGCCTAAGGCGCCGGCCAGCAGCCAAGGGTGCAGAAGGAAGGAGGCTCCAGCCATTCCCTGGCACTGTGCAGAGGAGCAAAACATTGCAAGGGCATGGGGGAGCTCAGAGGGAGCGCAGGAAGCCTCATGGATGTCTCCTTTCATACCCCCTGTTCCGGGGTGGCAGTTCCAGCCCTGCCTGGCACACTGGGGTGCTGCACAGAGAGGTCAGCCCTGCCTGCACTGCCCATAGCACTGAGCTCCCCCAGGTCTCATCCTGACACGTCTCCCCTGCCCTGGTGAATTCTGGACTTCTTCGTGCTGGGAATTGAGACTTGGCAAATCCCACCTGGAAAAGGCATTCCAGCATGGCTATGTGCCGGGGCCCTTAAACCTTGTGTGACCTTGGCTGTAGCACAAGCCACATGCCACCAGCCCCGGGGGCAGCATTAAGAAACAAACAGCAGAAGGGTCTGAAAAAAGCAACTGACTCATAAGGCTGTAAGTAGCCCCGACAGCAGACCCTCCTATTGCTACAGCTGGAAAACCAGCAATCCATGCCTATCCTGGGATGCAGCTCTAGAAACCTCAGGCCCAAAGCTGGCTCCCAGCATCCCACCCCTAACCCAGCACCTTGCCAGCCCCCCCAAAATCACAGCAGGGGAAAAGAAGCTGCCCCATATCCAAGACCCCCAAACAGACCCCGAGGCGCCCCCGGCACCCAAAACTCAACCAGGCGTCAGTTGTTCCTCCCCTCTTTAGGCAGGCACCGGGGCTTGCTCCCCACTCCCCAAAGCACGCCCATGGCAGGCTCCGGAGCCCCTCTGCCCATCGTGCCAGGCTGGCAGGGAGGGGAAGCGCGGCCGGAGCCTGCCTGGATGCTCGGAGAAGGCAGCGCGGGAGGAGGCAGCCCCGCACCGCGGCAGGGACAGACAGAGGAGCGGGAGGGAGGAGGCGCCCACCCCAGTGCTGTACCTTGGCGAGGGCTGTGGCTTCCCGGCTCGGAGCGAGTGCCGTAGTCAGATCCAGTCGGCCATGTCTTCCCGCTGCTGCCGCCGCCGCTGGAGAAAGGCTGATGTATGAACATCTATTTTAAGCCATGACATGTCCAGAGGCAGGTTTGTTTATATCATGCTGTGTGTGCATGGATGGGTGAGGGAGGGATGCGGGAGAAGGACAAGGAGCGCACACACGCACACACACATACAAGTGCCCACGAGCCTGCAGACAAAACCAACAGCAACAATAACATGGCAAAATCCTCCTGCACGGCTTTTCTCTCACTCCTCCTCCAGGAAAACAGGAGTTGCTCGGAGAGGGAGAGGAGGAAAAGCCAGGAAAGTGGTGCTGGTGCCATTGTCACCCCTACCTCAAACCTGCAGCTGTCCCCAGAGGATGCTGCTTCGTACTTAAGAGTTGACTTTGTCCCCCCTCCTATTGCTAGGGTCTCTATGGCTTGGTGACAGCTTCATTTGCGAAGAGAATAAGACTTAAAGGGAGGGTGTGTGTGTGTGTGTGTACACGCAGTGAGATGACAAACTATTTACAAATTGATGTCAAATTCAGGGAATACTTCCTTTTTATGGGAAAAAAAAGTAGAGAAAACTGGAAAATTGCAGCTTTTTGTTTTGACATTTTCCAAATGACACCATTCATTTCACAAGTGCTGCAGTGTTCTTCAGTTAAGTGTTTTCCAGGCAGAACACGCTCCTTTTCCCCCTTTCACTGTAAAAGTTTGATTCAAATCAGCAAGTAGGAGTGTGGTGGGGAAAACCAACCTGGAGACGGATCAAAGCATGCTGTTCTAGGCCAAACACATCCTAAGAGGTTTTATGGTATTCCCTCCCCTGCTTCTAATGGATGAAAACCCAGGAAGTTTTGCTGGGTTTACAGCTGAACTTGTGTTGATCCCGGGATACAGAAGCTCTAAGGATGAACTCAGCATCACCAGATCCACCTGCACCACAGTATGTACACGCAGCATGGTTTAGCTGGGCTTTTTCAGCATCCATCATAGACAGCACAGGTAGCACGGGTGCAGCCTCACCACCTTTCAACGTATCACAGGCCTGGTTTCCCCCCCATCATGTATAGCTGAATGACAGGGTTGTCAGAAGCTAAACTGGAGATTAACAGCATATATGGTTTCGAAAAGACTTTGGACACACTCGGGTTTCAGATCTCTCAGCCTTCCCCATGAGGTTCTGGATACAGCCTCAGCCTGGGAAGTAGATAACACCCTGGAAGATGGAGAATATGCTCAGAAAGGCATTTGGGATATGCCCTGCTCTTTGCTGCTTTCCCCAAGCAGTAACTGCTGGCTGCTGTAGGAGCTGGGTACCAGGGATAATGGACTTTGCCTGCTCCAATTCCTTTGCACCTGCAGAAATATTCACCCAGTGTTATTAAGTCCCAGGAGAGACCCATAAAGCTGCAGATCTGGGGGTCCCTGCCAGATACCATCACCTGATCCCCAGGGAACAGAGGTTCCAGCTCAGTCAACCCCATCAGGGTTGGAATCTTAAGGTCCTTTCCAACCCAAACCATTCTATGATTCCATAACTGAGCAGCAGTGCTGATCCCACCCTTTGGCTCCTTTGCACCACATGAGAAGCAGCACCCAGAAACGTGATTTATCCCCTTCCTCCATGGTTTGCTCCAGTTCCTCTGTGCCCAGACAAGCAGGGGTACACACGTGACAGAGGGGGACAAAGCTCAGCAGGTCCTGGGTGAGGGCTGGCTTTGCTGGCTCACTGAGCTAACAGTGTCACTGCTGTGTGATGCTGCCAGCTTGGGAAAAGCTTGTCCCTATATCCTGAAAAGGGGTTTGATTCCACTTACCTGCAGGAAAGTTGAGCTTTTCACTTGTGCCCCCTCCATAAACCAGGGGTTCAATGACTGAAAGGAAACGTGGACTCTCACACCTCTAATGGGGAGAAGCAGAGGCCTTCTCCCTCCCCTGCACCATGGAATTACATTCCCAGCAGTCCGTAAAATGTGCTTCTAAACAGAAGTGCCTACAACCCCCATCACAAAAGGTTACATCTGAATTTAAAACACCTACATGAAATAAAATTAGGTGGATAAATGTTTTGGCAGAGCATGGCCTGCAGGGAACTTACTGGTCATTTAAACAGAGGATTAGTGGTTGTTCTGTTTTTATTCCAATAATAGTGCTGGAATTGCTTGGCAAAGGAGCCAGAAGTCCTCAACAAAGCCAGTGACTGCTTCTTGGGTAATGAAATCTTTGATGCTTCGAAATGCCTGGGCACCAACGAGAAGTGTCAGCATCCATCCTTTTGTAAGGGTTCCTTAGACACAAACCAGACCTCTTTGGCTCACCTCCTCTCCTTGTTTTCCATAAACATCAGTGCTACAGAGAGACTGAGTTGCTCCTTGCCCCCCAGTCGGATTTGTCAGCTGGGTACATCGCTTCTGAAGCTCCTGTCCTTAAAGACAAGAGGCTGCTCAGAGCACTGGAATGGCTCTGCAGGCTCAGTGGGGACACAAACTCCACTGGGGCTTTGTAGTGACTTTCCCATATGTGTTGCTCAGTTTCTCCACCTCCTCTCAGCCACCCCCAGGTCAGAGTCCTGCCTCTCATCTCTTTTTGCCCTGAAGGGCCTTGGGAAGCAGAAACCAATCAGCAAAGTGCAAGGAGAGAACTGAAAACACAAACCTCAAATCCTCTCTCCTCCTGGCAGTGATTCTCTCCAAGCTGTTCCCTCTGGAAGCATCCAGCTGCAGGACAGGACACCAAGGTGCCCTGCATCCTCACTTCCCTGCAAGCTTTATCCCTCTGGGATGCCTGAGAAGGACCATCTGGTCCTCGGCAGATAAAGACTGTGTGGGAGCAGAGCTTCGGAGAGGTAGGGTCTGGCTTCCCAGTGTCAGGCACCCACAGAGAGCACCTATAGGGCTGGATAGCTTAAGAGCAACACTGCAGAGATTCCCTGTATCCCCTGACAAGCAGTCTTGCCTGATTGCTGCTTCACCAGGGGTGGGATGCTGGCACAGGCAGCTCTGACATCCCTATGGCTCCGCTATTGTTGGGAACTGCTGTGCACAGCAGGCCTGCGGCAGTGAGGATGCAGCAGATGTTTTCAGCTCAATTAGGGACGAAATCAGCTCCCAGCAGAATGAGCCGGGCACCCGCCTCTTCCAGCGCTCCCCCTTCTTCCTAGGCTGAGCTTGGAGGAACCAGGGCTGGGGTCTGCAAAATGAGCTAGGATAACGGGCTGCTTGGGAAAGTTCACCCCTCCAACCACTGGAGGCTGCTCTGGTTATACATAAATCACTGCTCTTCGCCTTGTCAGACGGGGAAAACTCAGCGCAAGGAAATAAAGGGCAGGGGTTGGAGAGTTTCAGAGCTGCTATTTCCTGGCTTTCTACTCCCCCTGCATGCAAATTCACCGCGGTCTTCACAGCTCTGTTTTAAAGATCAGAGCTCAATCACTTCACGCATTAAATGCTGCTCTTCCAAAAGCCACCTGGAAGGTACAGGAGCCAGACTTCATTATCCTCAATCATAAACAGAAAGAGTATGTGTGTTTCTTCCTACATGTGCTATTTGATAGAGCCACTGCAGAGAAGGGTGGCAGATGGAGGGAGTGCAGAGGGCACAGACAGATGTAGCCTAACAAGGTAAAATTAAACCTACTTTAAGTTCACAGCATAAGAGAAAATCAGAGTTGAGAAGAGGAGTGCAGGCTCCACAGCAGCCACACACTGGAAAGGGTTTGAACAAATGTGATTTACCTGGCACTGAATCTGGCCAGGAGGGATTGTGTGCTCAGCCGAGGGGGCAATAACTCAGTATATCCTTGCTCACATCATGGCACAGGCTCTTCTCTAACTGCAGCAAGGATGAAGCATGGTAGAGGTGGGGTGCATTGCAGGCTGCCTTGGAATATAACACAGAAGATGGATCTGAGGTCACCCGGGCAGTCGGTGCAGGGTAGGACCAACTCTCTGTCAAAATAATGGGCTAATAAAGAGCAATCTTCACTCTCTATTTGCCTACACTGAGGTGATGGATCAGGTTGGGCGGAGAAGTGATTCAGATCAGCCCTGAGGAGGAGGACTCGGGAGTGTTGGTTGATGAGAAACTGAACATGAGCTGCTTCAGTGTGCAAACGTGTTCTGGGTTGCATCAAAAGGAATGTAAGCAGCAGGTCGAAGGAGGTGATCCTACCCCTCTGCTCTCGTGAGACCCCACTCGCAGCACTGTGTGCAGTGCTGGTGTCTTCAGCATAAGGACACGGAGCTGTTGGAGCGAGTCCAGAGGAGGCCATGAGGATGCTCAGGGCCTGGAGCAGCTCCCGTGTGGAGCCAGGCTGAGAACATTGGGGCTGGAGAGGAGAAGCTGTGTGGAGACATCAGGGCAGCTTCCAGTGTCTGAAGGGGGCTGCGAGGATGCTGGAGAGGGGCTCTTCATCAGGGGCTGTAGTGATAGGACATGGGGTGATGGGTTCAGACTGAAACAGGGGAGGTTCAGGTTGGAGATAAGGAGGAAGCTCTTCCCTGTGAGGGTGCTGAGGCGCTGGCACAGGGTGCCCAGAGATGTGGTGAATGCTCCATCCCTGGCAGTGTTGAAGGTCAGGATGGACAGAGCCTTGGGTGATATGGTCTAATGTGAGGTGCCCCTTCCCATAGCAGGGGTTGGAGCTGGGTGATCTTCAGGTCCTTTCCAACCCAACCCATTCTGTGGTTCTATGATTTCTCTTGGAGCTCCATACATGCTCTAGCAGGCTGGAAAGAAAAGGCAAAGCTCATGGTGACCAATGTGCCAGGGGCTCTCCCAGGACCATCCCACTCTCCCCAAGCCTGTTCACCCTCAGCACCATTGGGAGCTGTTGAATCCTCTCCCAGCTCCCAGATAAATGTCTGCTTCCCTGTAAGAGATGTGATTGAGGTAATAAACCCTTGGAAGGGAGGATGTGTGAGTAACACAACGCCTCTGTGCCTATTGCAGTAGCATCAGCCAGAAAGTTAAAGCCTCGGCACTTGGCTGTATTGATTCACTGCTGGGGGGGCCACTTGAGTTCTGGCAACACCAGGATATTTTCCATTAAAAGAAAGAAAAAGGTGGAGGGGGGAAGAAAAAGGAGGAGGAAATAGCAGGCACCAGTCATTGTCCAACAGCTGTAAAACCTGCAGAGCCTCTATTTGTGAGAAGCAGCCCTTGTCCCGAGGGACAAAGACAACTGCATGCCTTGTTCCCAACTTGTGGCGTTTATGAGTACTTAGTGGACAGGCTCCGAATTGCTCGTGGATGCTTTTCGCCTGTCATCCACTGTCTCGTTACTGTCAGAAGCAGCCTGGGATGGATTTGAGCTACTGCAGTGCAAGGGGTAGGGGGGAATCAAAGGGAAAAATCACAGCTGGAAGAACACAAAGTTGCTGGCAAAATTTGCTGTGAAATCCTGATGCTTTCTGTCTGACTGCTCACTTGGGCTTGTCACATCTTGTTAGCGGAGCAGGCTGGGTCCAAACCTTCTTGAAGCTGGGGGGACGTTTGCTGTTGACCTGATGCTCGTTGGGTTTTGGCGCTGGGAAAGATGTCAAATGGAAGACAGCGACCCACCCCCTGGAAGGGAGCACAGCCGAGACATCCGCTGTCCCCATTAGACAGAGTTTGGAGCTATTCACACTTTGTAGAGGCTAAAACAAAGGTCATGTCTACGTTGCATAGCAAAGCGCTCTTCAAAACAGAGCACATCACTGGTAAGCAGCACCTCAAAGGCAGAGGGTTAGGGTTAGGGTGCCTGCTCTGTATCTGACCCCACATCTGCACACAGCAGCTCACACCGTGTGTGCAAAGCCCCACACTCCCCGAGCCAAGCGCTGATCCGGCTGCACGGCACCTCTGACTGCTGAAGCTCAGAACTGACTCTTGCAAATCCAAACCCCTTAGGGAAATCTGCTTTGGAGAAGAAAGGAATTACATGTACGTCAGGGTGGAAATTGGGGCCAAGTCCCTGGCAATTTCACACTGATTTCATTCAGGGAGGCTGGGAGCTGTCTGTGATTATTTCTCTTCTTGAGTGTTCTTGGACCAAGAACTAATCACCATGAACATGGACACACAGCAGCAGTGTCTTTCTGAGGCCTGTGGCTGCTGTTTGACGCAATGCATTTCTATTCACTGTATCTATGGTACTAAGAACCCTGGCAGCCCAGCTATAATTTCTAAAGCAGCAAGAAGAGCTTAGGAGCTCAAATATAAAGTCAGGGAGAGTTGGGTGCCTAATTCCTTTCAATCTTCTAATTCCTAGCCTCAGGGCTTTGAGGAAGTGTCTGGTTTGATTTGACGAAGGAAAAAGCCGCTCCATTAGCAGGTCTGATGTTTGAGAGGCTTCTTTCAGCCTGTGATGAATCCCAGCACCCTCCATCAGGCCACACTTGCTGCTAGATGCTATTTTCCCTTCAGTGACATTATGTCTTAAACAAGCTTTCACTGTAATAACATTTGCAGTAATGAAATCACCCGGCTGCACAGTCTTCTTTTAACAGGAAAAATATCTGAGTTGGCTACAAAGGGAGATTTAAATGTCACAGAGAATGTGCTGTATGAGTCCATCAGAAGATAAGGTTTCTCTTTGTCGATGAGCAGAGACCCAATGGTGACTGCTGGGCCTTCTGAGCACAAAGGCTCACCATGGCTCCTTGAATAGGGAATGAGGAGGCTTGGAGGGAGCGAGGAATAGGACAAGAGAAAGATGGCTAATACAGAGAGCTTTGAAAATCCCATACTGGCTGCAGAGCTCCTGAAGATATAACAATGGCAAGGCACTGCGTTTGCAAATGAAACGAATCAAAATCAGCTTCTTTGAGTCTCAGTTCAGGGTTTGCTCCCTAACAGCAGCTGGCTGCACAGGATTGGGAAGTGAGGGAGGAAAGGATCTTTGAACTGAGTCAGAATGACCCCAGCAATGAGGCTCTGGAAAGCCTGTAGGGGTCTTGGCAAGTCGACAGTTAAAGGGATGTTAACTGCAATATCCAAAGATCCAGGAGAGTGGCACGGCTCGAGCTCACGTCCAACCTTTCCAGCACTTCCTAACCCAGATGGCCAGCTGTCTTCTAGAGCTGTGCCAAGAGAGATGGATGTGCTTTTAGAGCCCATTCTGAGCAAAGCATCCCGAGTTCCAGCAGGATACCTTAAACCATCCTCCTGCGAATGGTCCAGCTCTGACCTCTGCATTGCTTACACAAGGTAAGCAGGATGCCCTTGAAGTCAATGTGTCAGCATCAGCATGAAAACAGCCAAACCGAGACCAGAATCCACACGAGAACTTCAGATCTGCGCGGGAACCTTTAGCTCATTATGAAATGAAGAATGTCAGTGGGGGAGGAAGGGAAATGACACCGGATCGACCCAAACCAACCCATTGGAGTTGAACTGCAACAAACCCTTTTGCAGTTTCTAAATGGCTCATTTTGCTGGAGCAGATGCAGGCACATTGCCTCTCCCCACTACACTGAGATTCTGATTTTCCTTGCATTCATTCCGTTTATGTGGGACCTGATTTGCTTCAGCTGATTAGACCCCAAGCTGATGTTTCAAATGAGATTGTCAGGAATAGTGCTCCTGAAAACCTGCCTGCTTGATTTCCTAGGATGGGAATTCTTTCTTGCTTATCCCCAGGAAAGCTCTCACTCGATTGATGTATTCCAATAAAAAGCTAAAAATTCCCACTTCCATCAAAGTCAGTTGTAAACCCCTCAGCATGTTAAAGGCAGGATTTTACCAGCACATTTAACGGTGCCTCAGGGTTGTTGGGGTTTTCTTCCTTCTTTCTTTAATTTTCTGTATTCTTGAGGAGCAGCTCTGCCCATGACTTGGGTTACATTAGAAACCACTGCAGTTCGCTGATGGCTCTTAATAGTAACATGGCTTGTGCCACCAGCTTGGTTTTCCATCTGCTGCTAGCAGAGGCATTAATGTTACAGTCAACATGGAAAGTACTCCCCTTCCAAGGAGAGGGTAGTAATAATGAAAGAAGGGAACCATATTAGAGCTGATGATTTAGCCTGAGAAAGGGCAGATCAGAAGATCTGCTATGCCCTAGAGCATGGCTATGAAAGGAATAACCTTTCCTGCATGGGGACTTTTGGTGCAGTGGGAAGAGGGACCCGTTTTCCACCTTTGGTTTTTTGCACAAATGTTAATTTTAGCCAAAGTAGTAAAGGTCATGAAGGACGAAAGATGGGGAGGTGGTAAAACACAAACCTCCCCCTTGCTCCCCAAAGACCTGACAGTCTGAGCTGCTTTGCCTAATCGAAACAGGCAGCAAAGAACATTTGGGCTTTAATAATTCTAATTATTCCTCAGTATTGTGAAATACATTAGAAACCCAAATGAAATCAGTGTCCCATGGCACGAGGAAATGTACGGTCACAGAATGCAGGTATCTAAAACCATCCCGAGTTCTGCCTTGCACAGACAAGACAGAAAAGAATAGAGAACCTGCTTAGAAACAGGAGAGAAGATTCTGCACAGTGACTGCTGCAAAGTCATGCAGCCCTGAGCATCCTGCACGCGACTCCCATGCCAAAGCTTTCCTTGGCTTAACTTCCCTGTAACCGATGAGGATGTTTCCCAGTCTCCCGCTCTGCCTTCCTCCTGAGGGATACACAGCTGGGATTCCTTGACCTGGAAGTTACAGCAGCAGTCAGTCCCTCGGGAACAGAGCGTCTTTGGAGCTGGGAAATGCCAAGGGATCAGATACATAACAGGCTGTGAAATCCACACAGATTTGATGCAGCCCCAGGGGTGTCTGTGGGGCTTCCCTGGAGACACTGCCCCATGGGAAGCATCTGGATGTAAGCAGGGAAGGAACTCACTTCTATTGACAGTAAGGAAGCAGAAAATCCCCAGCCTTTGCCATAAGGTCCAGCATTCAACATCCCAAAGTCTTCAGCAGTTGTTCATGAAGTAAGGGAGCCGGGAGACAATTCATACAGCCACATATGAGAGCTAAGGACCCAAAACAGACTCTCGCACAGAAGCAGCTACTTATCAGTATCCTCATCCATCGTGCTGAAGGATGAAAGGCCAAATAAATGACCCTACTCCTGGCTACTGTTATTCCAGTGCTGCACCGAGGAAGAAGGGAAATACCTTGGAAGAACTGGGCTGAGCCTGGGAGGCCCAAGCCTGCCTTGCATTAAGCACTGGCACTAACAGGATACAACAGCAGGTAAAGAAGTGTGGCCAGGTGAGGAGAGTCACTCCTGTGCAGTGGCTCTTGGTTGATTTATGCTGCCCAGAGTAGAAGGTGGAATGAGGCTTCTCTTCCATTCATTCTCATGGAATGAACGCCCATGTGGTTCTCACACCGGTGCTAACCTGGCCTTACCGGGCTGTTATCTCCCCTCACAGACCTGGGAATGCTGTTGCTTCAGCAAAAGCCATTCGTCTCTCTTGTTTTCAGTGGAATAGCAATGCAGAATTAGTGGCATCTGTTTGAACATGGTCATCCCTATTGTGCCAAGGGGTACTTTTACCTACCGCTGGTCCAGCCCTCCTTTCACAGCCAGTCCTGGAGCTATGGCAGGAACCCAACAAGCAGCCATCAATGCAAGACCTACCTTTATCTTCTCCATGCACCTGGCAGGCTTTCATGGCAATCTTCTCACAGCTGAGGTTGATGGTGCTTTGCTAACAAAGGAGGATGAACCACTTGCAGTAGGTGCTCAATTGAATGCCCAGGGGAAAGAAGGGTGACATCAAGTGCTGCCATCCCCATCATTAAAATACAGAGTGTGACATAGAGACACTAAAGGAAAAATCCACAAAGATCATTTGCAAGGTCCCTAAGTCTTTCCAGATGACTCACAAAGGGGAACTGTCTCACTCCTGAGTCAGTGCCTGAAGGACCCCTGCTCTGTTCAATTGCCTTTCCTGCATATGCACAAATAGCTGCCTGGAGCTGTGTTGATTGCACTCTGTTAGATGGTCCCTGTGTGCTTTGGGCAGCACCAGCCAAGCATCTCCAAATCCGTCTATCTTCATGTTTCTTGCTGTCAGTGATTTACAATGTCACATGGAAGCTCGAGGCAGAGCAGGAAATTAAAGCAGATTTCCCAATGTGACCTCTTTGAATCCTTCCTCACCTCACCAATGGGTTTATGCAACCTCACAGGGATAAGGCTCAGTCTGTGTGGCACTGCTCGTGCGGCACTGCATATGGGCAGTCAAGGGAGAACAGAAAAGGAGCATTTCTATACTACAGGTAGGGAACTGAGGCAGGAAGAAATCAGATGAATCTGGACCATTTGTGTAAGAAGTTTGACTCAATTCAGGAAGAGAGCCTGTGCCAAAGCATCCTCGTCAGTCACCCAGACTCCTGCAAGCGTGTGTCATGGCAGCACAGGCCAGCATCTCAGTGTCATCCTCTGCTCTCTGACACAGGGTTTAAGATCTACCTGCAGCTCTGCTTTGTGCAGTCCCTTTCTTGAATTTGCTGCTATCACACACTCAGAGGTGATCCTGGGGACCCTTCTGTTCACTTCAAAATCACTTTGCTGAGCAAATGGAAGCAGGGGGCAAGCAGAGCTGGTGCACCTCCCAGGCAAGGCTGGGCTCTTTGGGGTTGAATCTTTTGCTCTTTCCCCTCACTGCTTCTGCTGGCTTTAGTGATTCTTCTTCATAAGTTTCCCAAAAAGCGACAAGGGCCATTTATTATGTATGTACAAGGCCTTGGGAATCTCCTGGAGACATATCATGCTTGCTATTATCCTCCTCACATGAGGAGCCGTTGTTCTTGTCAAGCTCGCTTGCCTCCTCCCTTGCAAAGAGAAGAAAGGATGCTGGGGATGTTTCATTAATCATTTTTACGCCGAGAGCTGCAGCTGCTGTCTGCATTCTGATCACTTCTGATCTCTGCCACCATTTTTCATGGCAGCACTTACGAGGATTGGTTTATGCTGCTGGTTCGAGGTGTGTTAATGACCAACCATTCAGTGTCCAGAGCAAAGCCTTAAATTTAATGTACACTCCAGTGGGGAAAATCTATTACAACTCTGCATTTTCTTTCTTGCTGTTCTTCTTCAGGGAAGGTGCCGGTTGCAAAGAGTGGGGGGAGTGTGGGGGAAAGGATGGCAGGAGGGCTTTGGTTTACGGGGAAAAGGAGGGAGAAGCAAGCAGAGGTTTTTGCGCTTGAACTGTGGTGGTTGCAAACTGGAAGATCCAGTCTAGGAATAGCCAAGTTGGAAAGGAGAATATTGCCCAAACAGAATGATTCCAACTGATGGGAGCCCAGCGTGTCCTAATTTCTGGTCCATGAGATAAAGCTGCTCTTGACAGAGCGCCAGGGTCTCTGAGGCTTATCTCTGCCAGGCTGCTATTCTTGTGTGCTGGGACAGTACCAAGTGCACAACACCTCCATTGCAGTCACAGCCTCTTCACACACATCTCCCAGTGTTACAGAGCCACTCTGCAAAGTTACACAGGGCTGAGGCTGAATTAGCTTGGCCCGGCTCAGTTCATTTCCTCACCTCCCAGGGCATTCCTGGTTTCCAAACACTGCACTTAGGAGTCCAGTAGGTGGTTATGAATAATGACAAAACCACCCAACTTCTTCTGTCACCTGAGCTCCGAGTCCTTCAGCAAGGACCAAGCAGCATCCTCCCATTCCCCCTCCAGAGGATGGTGAAAATGTGCTGTATCTAAAAATAGGACAGGAACTGGACCTTCCTTTTGCTGTGCCTCTGGACTCCCCCCAGCTACACCTATCTTGTGTGCTAATTCCGTGCTGGCTCTCTCTGCAGCAGAACATCAGAGCCCGGTCCAGGCATCTGGGATCAATGCTCCTTCCTTAACGTGCACTTTCTGGCACCTCTGTCCATGCAGAATTAATCTCAAACGTAATCTTGTCTTTTTACACAAGGGTCAGAAGCTGCCTCCCGCTCTGTGTGCACGACTGAATACACACTGCATTGTAATTCAGACACTTTGACATCTCATTTCAATACAAAAAGCTTAAAACATAGGAGCAAGAGATTGGAAAAGACCTTCTGGACCACCAAGTTCAGCTCTTTGAGGTACAATCTCACTCATACCCTACCTGATTTTCTCTTAATACTGTTAGGCTTCCTCTCCTACTGCCCTTACTCCAGGATCAGCCTTTCCAATGTCTCCTAAGTTTATTCACAGTGAGGATGCTCTTCTACTAGCAGTGTCCTCTAGCTTAAATATCAGCTTCAGTACTAACATTAACAATAACAGTAGTTAATTACAAGCCTAAAGGGGCTGTTGCTGGGCCCAGAAATAACCCTGCTAAGCTCAATGTATTCAAGCTGCAGGATAGTAATAAATAACATCTCAGGTTCAGCAGCAACGGAATGGTTTGTCCCAGTGCGAGATTGCAGAAGGGACAAGAGATGCTGCAAGGAGTGGAAAATGGAAAGGCAGGTTCCTAGGGCACTGCTCAGTGCAGGTGCTGTTGGACAAAGGAAAACATAAGGAGGAAAGAAAAGGAACCTTATTCCCCTGTGTGGAGCAATTCATAGGCAGCTGCTCGGTCCCCTGGGAGAAAGATGTTCCTTTGCCTTTCGGGCTGGACCTACATCAAACTCGTTCATGTCAATAGGAGGGAAATTGAACTGAGCTTTGTTGTAGCCCTGATGAATCCTTTGGTGGTTACAGTAAATTCATTCTTTCGATTCCCCTTTTTCCCCCCATCTTGTTTCATGTGGAC
>JAOEHY010028306.1:0-19528 GCA_025447955.1 Psilopsiagon aurifrons
CCAGGAGCAGAGGGAAGAAAAAGGGGGAAGTGAGTGAACAAACTGCGTGGCTGATTTATGGCCTAAACCACGACACTAATGCTACTTGAAAGTAGAAATTTTTATTCCATATGATATTAGAATCTGTTGACACTAATTTATATCCTAATTTGTTTGAAATGCAAAAAAATGCTGAATTAAGAAAAATTTGATTAGGAAATGTTAAAATATAGCTGTGCACTTAGTTGCAACATACATTTAAATACTACTTATATTTCAGCATTAAGGAGATTTATTTTCACTTGTCAGCACAATGTATTTAGCTGGCTTTGATGTGAAACTAAATCTCTCCATGTTGTCCTGCAGGAGTTGTGGATCAAGCGGCGGACTGTGTGGGCTAGCCTCCTCAGCTGAATTAACTGTAAGTCCTCATGATGCAAAAATTGTTCACCCTGGGTACAAAATACAGCACTACAGCTCGACATAAACTCGCCTCATTAAATGAGAACTCACTTGTATAACCTGGGCAAAGAAATGCCTCGTTGGGGATTTTGATCATGCTTAGGTCTGGTAAAGTTAGTTAACTTCACATGCTTATCGAGAACAGCAGGATTATTTTAGGATATTCAGACATACTTGATAAATTGGGAAATATAAAGATTAAAAAAAAATAAAGCAAAAAAGAAATGGAGGTTAGTGCTTCAGATTAATACAGAGGCTATTGTTTTTTTAAAGATCAAAGGGTTACGGGTGCTTTAAAATTTCAGTATATGCATCTAGTTCTGCCTACACATGACCCAGAATTCCTTACATGGGAGAAATTTTAATTTGGCCACCAATTAACTCCTTGCCTAACCTGTAAGTTTCACCAGTTCCTGAAGAAAGACCTTAGAATCTTGAGTGGTAGAAGAAATTTGAAGTCATAATTTATTCTCTCAATTTCTTCATTAGTTCACCCTTTAGATGGGCCAGTAATGACTGCCAGTGGTAAAGACTTATTGGAAAGATTAGTTAATATTTATATAATGTTTGTAATGTATAATAAATTGATTTTCCAGGCTTTGTTTATGTAGCAGATGGAATTATCAGGTATATTCATTTAAGCAGTCGTACTGGAGACTAAGCATAACATCCTATGTACTGAATTTATGTAGGGAAAAAATAATACATGGAAGAAATGAAACTGCTTTCTCTGACAGAAAGCTATTTATTCACCTCATGTAATGGAAAATAATAGAAGACAGAAGATTGGTTGGGCTGAGAAAGCAATTGTCAGACAATTATGGAAGGTGAATGAAAGCTAAAACCAACCAGCTAGAAAATATACATTAGACGTTAAATTCAATTAAGCATCTGAGCCTGTTGAAAATGATACAGGCTGCGGGAGAAGTTGCAGGCCAGCCACTGGCAACTCTACCCCATCCTTACAGGAGGACTATTCTCTCATGGGTAGATCAGCTTTGATCAAGAGGTTGAGAGGAGTACCATTTGTAACCAGGTTATCGGAAAGTCAAGTTCAAAGAGGTTGTGTGCGTACATTTGTGTGTTTGTATAGAACAGGACAAGAGAATTTTCTTTCAATGTATAATGAAAGGCAAAGTATTAATGATTTAGGATTCTTTTCACACTGAGGTAAAAATTAATTAAAGATGTGCTGCCTTTAGGCAATTCCATGCTTACAGTGATAAATATGGAAATGTGCTGCATTTTGCAGAATAAAAACCATTGTCTTTACAATACACAGAAATTCATTGTATCCACACAAAGTTTTATGTAAACACACTGAAATTCAATTGGTAAGGGTTCAGCTGAATGTCTCCCTGTGATTAAAGAAAAGCAATACTGGTGGTAGAATCTTCAATAGCGATTACATTTTCTCACTTAAGAAAGAATTGGAAAGACAAGATTTTTGTCATCTGTGGGCATAAGGGCAAGTGAGGGGAAGAGGAAGGATTGACAAAAACTCTCAGTAGCTAAGTATATTACAATTACTGTGAATGTGTGGCAAGTTATTTTTGGTATTGTTTGTTAGACTTAATGTGTTAGATGTGAGCTCTGAATCTATTATCACAAATAGGCCTCAAGCCTCTTACCCCTTCTCTGAAGCTGCCAGAGTAATCTTCCTTTTCATTGACACAGAGATGTAATTCCTCTTTTCAAATTCCAGTGGCTATCTCTCTATTATAATATTAAATAAAAACTCTCGGTACGAGGTTCAAACTTCAACGTATCTTGGAACATAACTGCAGCTTTCTTTTCCTCCATTCCTTTCTCTTTTTTCCCTATTTGTAGCTGCCATCTTGAGGATGTCGTGAGCTTTCCTGGTCTTACTTTTCCTCCTGCACAGCAGCTGCACAAGGCTGTCCTAGAACATGTCCTGGGACCACACACAGCTCTTATCTTTTCTCTGACTATCCCCTGAGATCAACCTCTGCCATGCTGCCAGGAGTGACTTGCTCAGAAAGCGCCTTTCATCTTCTTTCTGCTTGCTCACCTGTCCTTCAGTCTTACAAACCCTGCTGCAGCTTATAATGATGACAAAGTAAACCAAGGCAAAAAAGAGAAAAAAGTATATTGAAAATCTTCTTCATTAGTAACCTGAGTATGCCTCAGCTATTCATACTGAAAAATGCTTCAATACTGCTACTGATTTACTGTTCAGTGTGTGTAGGTCTGTGTATGTGATATCCACTAGAGAATTTAATTGGCTAAATGAGAATAGAAATATTCTCAGGAACATGTCTTGTTCCCTTAGGAATCTGAGGGTAAAGGGAAGAAAAAGGAAAGAAGACCGTAACTGAGAGCTAAGCATGTAACTGCTTGCCAGAGAGAAAGCAGAATTGTCTGCGGAGCCAGAAGTATCAGCAGTGGGAGGGGAGCTGCCTCTGTGCCCTCCTGCAGCTATGCCTGTATTTTATCTTTTGAGTAAACTATCCTTGTGTCCTTGCTGTGTTGACTGTCTATCAAAAGAGACTTGTGCAACAGTACCAATCACTGTAAGTACAGTGATATCAGTGCAATTTCTACCTGAAGGGGCAGTCCTATCTTAAAAATTAAGTCCTATTATGGCGAATTAAGAAAAGATACAATTAAGGCATGGAGAGAAAGATATAGTGGGTTCATGCATATAAAGCAAAACACAGTTATCATTTTTGGCATGAAGGAAAATTCTTCTGTTGTATGGGTAAAGATGATATGGAATTAAAAATTCTATGAAACTGACAGAGGACTTTTTAGCACCTCCGAGGGAGAACATTTTGATGTAGGCGTAATGTGCTAATGAATTAGCTTTTCAAATTCAAATAGAGCAAATCTGCCTCATTCCCAGTGCTAGAGCACAGAAAGTATTAGTTCAGACCTAAAAACTATCATATACTTTAGCAAACTGTGACATAAGTAGAAATTTCCAATTAGTCCATAGCAAGTAGATTTTTGGCACAGGGTTCAGAAGAGACACTAAGTAAAATACAAATAGTCTTGCATAGTTTAGAGTCACATTTTGTGTATGTTTCAATTGGTGTTATTGATGTTTGAACAGAAAAAATGAAACCAGCTAGAAAGAGACAAGAGCACAAGCCAAACTTGCTTGTGAAGAGTGCTTTGAACTAGGTTACAGGAGGCCTCTGACCAAACCTACTTGACAATGTGTGGGCACTTGGGATACATTGATGGCTGCCCAGCAGATTTTCTCTCTCCCCTTGGAGTGGAACTAGGTCTGTCCTTGAAAATCCTCTTACAAATCTTAGAAGCCAAGTACTATCAGCAGGAGATGACATTAAATCTGCCTAGTTTCTGAATACAGAAATCTGTAGTTCAAAATAGGAAAGATTGTCTGACCAAAAGTGAAAAATCAGAATGCTAGAAATGTGCAGGTTGTCACGGATCCCTTTTTAGTGGAGAACATAGGGAACATTCAAGTCCAGCATCCATCATCCTCAATTACTGTCTGTAGCCTCACCAGCCTGTGGGCTATAGCTTAACAAGTGGCTTTTCTATGCCTGCTCTGCAGTTTGCGCCCATTCAGTTTTGCCTCCACCTTTGCAAGGCCCTGATGTAAACCAGATGATTGAGATGATGTAGGTTAAAAAAGAAACTCCTTTTAAAAAGGGAGAAAAAGTGAGAGGCATTATTGAATATAACTGTTTACAATGTCAAGGGAACTGTGAATTGTCTTAAATGGCCGGCAGCAGTTCAAACTCTCTGAGGCAGGGGAATGAGTGAGTGTTTGCACTTACAGGCAGTAATTACAGCTGCTGCTCGTTCCCCACTCTGGAGAAATTAAGCTTCTCCTGATTTAAGCTGTAGTTTCATGGTACAAAGTGTTACGTCTCAGTGCTTGTTGACTTATATTTTTTTCTCCTTCCCTCCCTGCAGCACCTCCCCCTCTTTGTGCTGTGTCAGCACAAGTCTTTGTTCATGTTAGGTGAATTGGGAATTAGGGAGCTAGTCTGACTTTAAAAAACAAAACTGATTACTTCTTTGCCTATAAACCCTGTGATGTAAGGAATGAGGACTTAGTGTACAGAATGAAATTACTGTAGCATTCCTTTTGGTGTTAGTAAACTTGGGCTTATTATGTGCGCCTAGCAGGCAGCCTTTTTCTGTGCTGCACAGAGATAATGGAGTCACAGAAAAAATGGTGTAAAAAAGCACAGCTATCCATCAATTCCAACCTTTCTGCTAGGCACACTGTCACTAAACATTAATAAAGACTTATTGTTACTCAGCTTTAAGCCTCCAATATCAGCAGTCCTATGCCATAACTAAGTACAAATCTTATTAGGAAAAAAGCATTGCCTTTTATATTTTCCCTTAAAAAAGAAATATTTCACTCTTGCATTCATCAACAGGAACACTTATTTCGAGAAACGGTTTAAAAACATTAAAAGGAAATGAGTGAGGTTTATGGGATTTAAGCACACTTTTCATTATTTGTTATCAGGATTTAGCTCCTGCATGTTACTTCAAACGTCCTTCTTGAATATACTTTTCTTCAGTTTTGGTATTGAAAGAAGACAAAAAAAAAAAATTTGTCTTACCTGAGCTGCATTTTCTCAAAAAGTCAGCAAGAAGACCTGATGCCGATTACAGGATTAAAGAACTGTACAAACATTGTACAGTATGATTAAAAGCATTTTCAATGAATGTTTTCTAGATAGTTATTTCTGTCATGTATATTTCAGTTATAAAGTTTTCAAAATTGACTCTAATTAAGAGGCATGCTAAGAAGAAAGTGGTTATAACTTAATTTCTTTTGACTGGCCTCATCATGCATTCAGCAGCAAATTATTTCTTTTCTTGACATAAACATGATGTTTTCTGGTGTCAGTTAGTGCCAATACACAGATGTTTATGGGCTGAAGGGTTAGCATACCATGCATTGTGCCTTTGCAGTGACAAGCAAAATTAGCTCCTTTATATTTACAGAAAAATATTTCTATTTTCCAAAGACAGGAAAACACACAAACTTTTTTGATTTTATTGACAGATTAACAATTTACTTTTAAAATACATGATCCTTTTATGCAAACTCTGATTTTTCACTCTATCACAACCTGTTAACATTTTAATCCTGATGGGGAGAGGGTGAGAGAAGTCAATAATATTTTGATTGAACAGATGTCATGCAAGAAGTTTCACAGAATAAGTATCTCATCAAAGAAATCCTCCTATCAGGGTTTAGTGTGTTGTGTCCTCTGACAGCTATTTGGTAGTCTCTTTAGGATGCATCTCTATAGACAGAAAGATGACAAATTCACTGACCACAGTATAAATGCCCTAGAGATGAAGACTAGAAAATCATGAAGGACTGCTCACTGATAAAACCCAGGAAAGAATGGAAAGTTTCACTTATCTGATAAGATGAAATTTACCGATTAATAAGAAACCTGGTCTTCTGGGGGTCAGCTTTCAGAGAAGAGCATCTTCAGTCCCAGGCTCACCAAGCTGATGAAGAGGGCTTTAAACTAAAGTTGCCAAGACAGGGAAGCCTCAGTCCATCCCACTTCTACAAGTCTGATGTCATTGACAACAAGATATGCCCAGAGCCTGAAGGGGGATCAGAGCCTAACAGGAGAGCAGCACAAAGGAATTCCAGCCACGCTAGCCAGTAAGTTTGGAATTCCAGCCACTCTATCAAGTCTATTGGATTCATCCAGGCCTAACTTAAATACCTCTATTCCAATGCATTTGGCATATAACATGCAGAGAACTGCTGTCAACAGCTTGATGTCCAAGTGGAGACCAGTGATGAATTGTGTTCCTCAGGAGTTGGTACTGGTACCAGCATTGCTCAACATCTTTGTCAACAGCACAGTTGGTGGGATTGAGTGCACCCTCAGGAGGTCTGCTGACAAAACCAAGCTCTGTGGGCAGTTGGCACACTGGAGGGAAGGGATAGGATCTGGAGGGATGTTGACAGGCTTGAGAGATGGGCCTGTGCGAACTTCACGAAGTTCAATAAGGCCAAGTGCAAGGTTCTGCATGGGAGGTTTGGACAACCCCAAGCACAAGTACAGGCTGGGTGGAGAATGGATTGAAAGCAGTCCTGAGAAGAACTTGGGGATGTTGATTAATGAGAACCTCAATGTGAGCCAGCTATGTGCGTTTGCAGCCCAGAAAACAGACCATATCCTGGGCTGCATCAAAAAGAAGCATGACCAGCAGGTTGAGGGAGATGATCCTGCCCCTCTACTCCATTCTCCTGTAAGACTGCATTTAGCTCTGGGGCCTGAACATAAGAAGGACATGAACCTGTCAGAGTGAGTCCAGAGGAAAGGCCATGAAGATGGTCAGAGGGCTGGAGCACCTCTCATATGAAGACAGGATGAGAGGAAGAAAGTTTTTACTGTGAGGGTGGTGAGACACTGGCACAGGCTGCCCAGAGAAGCTGTGATTGCCTCATTCCTAGAAGTGTTCAAGCCCAGGTTGGATGGGGCCTTAAGCATCATGGTTTAGTGGAAGGCGTCCTGGTCCACGGCAAGAGGATTGGAACCAGATGATTCCTTCCAACCCAAACCATTCTATGATTCTGTGATTACGAAGACTGTAAAATCACTGGGAAATGGGGGAATCAAGTGTATTTTATTGCCTGTCAAAGCTGTGGTATAGCTAGATCAGTGTAAAAATTAATCTGAAACAAAGCCACAGCAATTCCTTGTCAAGATTTCAGCATCAAGCAAAAATGCAGGTGCAAATGAAGCAAAACTGAAGCAGATTAGAAGCTTTTGACAGTTTCCGAGTCACCTGGTGGCAGTTGCCTGCATGCAAATTTGCACAGCATCTAGCCAGCAGTTCATATAAGCTGTTGTTTTATATATATTATTCTTACATTTTTGCTCATATTATAACTTCACAGAGAAGGCTTCACTTTCAGCCAATGAGCAAAGAATGTATCAATAGGAAATTCATAGAGGACTGTTGCATGGTTCAGCAAAATTATTACAAATTGGAGTTTTTGTCTGTAATTTTTCAAGTGCTGAAAAACTATCTTGGATAGAATGCAGCAAGAGAAACTAATTAAACAGATTTGTGTCCCATGGGGTGTCTCAAGTGCAATAATCTCCATGTAAATGTCTTTTTCACATAATCAGAAAAAGTCCCTTTACAACCAATCCCTTCCTGAAAAACTGTAAAGAAAGAGTGGAGGCTGTTGGTGGATTCATTTGTTTGAAGATTGCAGGGTTTTTTCAGCATTCAAACATAATCAAATGTTTTAAGAAAAATAAAAAATAAAAATTAAAAATTAAGTGGAAACCAAACATTTTCCACTGCTGCTGAATCTTCTGTTTGATGCTGTAGTGTTCTTAAAACAAAATAAGGACTTTATATATTCAAAACCTGCAGTATTAAGGTTACAAACTCAAGCACTCAGAAGATAAGAAATGTCATATTAGATTCCCATCTGCATCTTATTTTGTCACTATCTGGCTGTCTATTATTAGGTATTTTTTGATAACATGTATGAATTCTATTTTTTATTTTATTATTTTGGCATATTTAAACACGTCTTCCTCTCCTCCCCCATCTTTCATTACACAGCCACACTGTTATAAATCCTTACTTTTGTAAAAATATTCCTGACACACTGTCAGGCTATTTGTACTACTTGTAGCATGCTCTGGAATCACATTTACAACTGTATTAGGTCTTCCTGTTCTTGAGCAAGCCACCAGTGCAGGTCTGTCTGCAAACATAGCCCCAAACATAGCTAAGCTATTTGAGCCTTATTCTTCATCTGTGTCTTAACTATCACTCGTGCTTGTTTTATCCACACTGTATCCGTGTGCAAAGCAAAGACTTTCTATGATGCAGGGTCTTTACAGGCAGCTCTGTATTTCATGCAATAGCAAACATATGTGAGAAAGAGCTGTGGTGTCAGGAATGGGAATGGTGCCAACTGCCTCATTGGATCTGGCAAAGCTGACAGATGTCCCAAGAAAAGGACCAGCGTGATGGTGAGAAAGGGATGTGAACATTATCATTCCTGAACATGTGGCAGGATTGCAGGGCAGTATGGTTGACAACCAGGATGAAGCTAAAGACTTCAAGTTTTGTGAGTCAGCATACTATGTGGTGGGGTAGGTAACATGCTTCCCTGTTACACTGCCACACTACCAGCAAATAACTTATTTTTCTATTATACTTCTTATACTGCAATCTGTCTGCAAAATATAGCTCTCCTGTACTTAATATTTTCTCCTAAAGTAGCATACAGAATTCCTGCACTTTTATGCTGTTGTAAAACATGGATTGTGCTTTTATTAATTCAAGAGTAATAATCTAGCATGGAACAAAGGCATAGGTACTGGGAATTATCAAGTTTAATTGAGCTGTCAAGGTGAATAGACTATATCTACAGGATAATAACACCAATTATCAGTGTAAATGCAATCTATATGCTCAAAAAGTTGGATAATATATTCTATTGGTTCCTATACTGTATTACACTATTACACTGAACCTAGACCTCAAAATCTAAATGAAAACAAATTTCAGTGAAGACAAATGTAAAAATGTGTCACATCAATACAGAAGTATTGCTTTGAACTCAATAAACTGCAAGGGTTTGTGAAGTTTCTCAAAGAAAAGAACAACTGAATGTACTTGAGGATAACAGAAGACAAGGGAAAAACAGGATAAAAATAAATACTTATTTCTCCAAAAGTGCAGTATGCCTTGTTAGCCAGTTGTCTTCCTTTGAATCAGTTTAGGGAAGTAAATCTACTACAGAACTACCCAGGCAACAAATAGTTAAACTACTGAAGATAGAGATTGGTACAAAAGTTATAAAGAAATGAGGAACTAGCTAAAGCAGAAATGATAATGGATTTTGTTAAAGGGGTAATATTAATGAAATTCCTCCAGCACCATTCTTGCAAATGACGTTATGTAAAATTTTCATTAATAATCTCAGCACGAAATTGAACACAAGGAAAATTCTGAAATTACTCTTCTGTGAGGCATGGGTGAGATTTTCTCTGGGCTAGTCATAGGTGCCTAAGCCGGTAGGTTAGTGAAAGCAGTGGAGACAAGTCATCTCTAGAGGCTGGCTCGTGGCACCTAGGTTAGCTTCCTGCTCTGGATAGTTCTTTCAGCCACAGAGAGGGAGTCGTCATGTGGCAGGTGTCCTATCTTCCCACTGTAGGGAATAATGGCATTGTTTATTACACATGGTTGAAAACCACACATTCAAGTCTGCGCTAGATCATGTTTGCAGTGTTAAAACAGGGCTTGAATACTGGCTGCAAAACCTTCAAGACCCCTCTGGAGAAGTTACTTGAGTCTATAGATAATTAATAGATAATTTCCTTACACAAAAGGACTTGCCCAAAGCCAGTGTATTTCAAATGCTCTATTTTTTAGCTCTTTAAAGGACACTTTTGCCATAAATTTTCTTTTGTTTTCACAAAATACAGTATCTAATGCTCAGTCCCACCACCACTCACCTGTCACTTCACAAGGTGCCATGTACCCTCTTAAGCACTAGCTCATACCCTCACAAATTAATCTAATTAAATTAAAGAATGCGAAATTGCTCTCAGCTTTTTTATTGGTTTCTCTCCGTCAGGGTCATTTCTGTGGTTTGGTTTACACATTGGGACCACAGGTATGATGGAACAGGCTACAGTTTGCAACTCAGTTTAAAAAAAGAGGCAGAAACTGATGGATTTTCTAAACTTTCTAGAATTTAACACAATATAACAGTGGCACTAGTCTTCCCTTATTATTGTTCCTCTGTGGCCAGACCTGACAATACAATCAGATGGTACTTATTGATATATACCACTGATCTCACTGATCAACTTTTTTAAAATGCCCAAATTTCTTTTTCTGAAGGGAGTTAACTTAAACTACTAGTGCAGGTTTGAACATAAAATACCAGTTTGGCTGTTCTATAAAGCACTCCATGCTAGGTATGTGTTACAAGCACCATTGCATATAGAAGTCTGATCATATGTTTTCTAAAAGGATTTGGAGAAGGGTAGAGAAGGGTATCAGAATCAGTAGAAAATACACGATGAGACCAAAATAGGTTTATTTATAGAACTGGGGCTGAGAGCTAGTGAATGTTCCTTGTAAATACTCAATGATTTTAACAACAAAGGATGATAGGAGCTAGTGAGATTTTTAAAAACTTAAAAAAAAAAAAAAAAGCTGCAGGGACAAAGGGATATGTACCTGCAGTGAAGTGTGGAAGAGAATTCCTACAAAAGTAGTGGAAGTAAGAAACATAATGAATTCTAATCTTAAAACTGATCCGTTTATGAAAAGCATGATTTTGTGGATGTTATGATAAATGCAGTTTTGTTGCTTCTGTTAGGAAGTGTTCTAACTCACTGACTCTAGTATAGGCATAATCTAGTTTCTTGAATTATCAGTATTTACTCTGAACAAAGGCATTTAATGGTTCAGCGGATGTGAAGCAATTAACAAAAGAACTAGCACCATCATTTGACTGCCTAATTTGAACTTGACCCTGATCCTGGAAGAATTTGTATATACTTAAAGAAATTCAAGCATCTATTACGCCTGCAGTAAGTAGAAACTCAGCATATTGTGAAGCACATATGGGTTACAAGGAAATGTGCTATCAGCACCTATATTCAAATAAGACCTCAGACGACTGTGCTGTTAGCAGATAGAATTTTTTGGTTATTAAGTTTACAGAATAGCTTTCCCAGCAGCTGTCACCATGTTAAGGTCTTGAGCTAGTCTCTGTCTGAGCAGGGTGTAGCAATTTGAGAGGAATCACAAATGAGCAGCATTGATTTGCTGTGTGGAATATGAATGGCAGAGAACTTCAAGGGTTAACCCTGAAATGCAGCAGATAATTTGAGAAAGATTTTTTAAAAATATTTGAAGAAGAGACTTCTTCAAAAAAACAGACACTGAAATAGGAAATACATAGATAAATTATGCATTCAACACAAAAGATCTCACAACATAGAGGAATGTTTTGTCACTTAGAGCATCATACTGAGGCGTCAGAAAATGGAGCAGCCAGAACAATCCATATTTTCACATCCAGTTTAGTTTCTCTTCAGTCCTGCTCTAATTACTTAAAACCAGCCTCAGACGAGAGTGTCAGTCCCTCTATTTACACCACCTTTAAGTTTTCTGTGGAGACAGTGAACAAAATTGCCATGGTATTCTGTGATTTAGATTGCTGTTTTAGGAGTAGGTACCTGATCGCCTAACTAGTTTCGAAGTAAGATGTTGTAAAGCCAGCCAAATAAACCACTTGAGAAGTCTGAAAAAGACTGATCTTTAAGGTAAAAAGGTCCAAAATCCATCATCATGCTGCTGCCAGGAAGCTACTGTTAGCACATGCTTATGCATATGCCTTTCCAAATTTGCAGATGTCACTGATGCTTCAGAAGTTTTGGGGAGTACAATGCATAAATAACAGCTATCACAATTGTCATTAATTTCTGGGTTTGGAAAGTCTTTCCATTATGATCAAGAACTTTCTTTCAGATGAAAGCCAGAGGCAGTAAAAGAAAGATAATATCTTTAGGGAGATGGGATCCATGCATAATTGTATGGCAAATTATAATGACAAGCTTGGGTTTAGGACCTGTAATGTGATGTATTGGAATAAAATCCATTTCTACATAGTTCATGCAGCACTGCCTTTTGCAGTAGCCATCTCTGCAAAGCACAATATACTCTCTCAGACCTGTAATGTGATGTATTGAAACAAAATGCATTTCTATATAGTTCCTGCAGGAGCACAGCCATTTGCAGTAGCCATCTTTGCAAAGCACAATATAAACATATTTTCCAGGGGCATTCATATGGGTTTAATACAGCTTCAATAGACAGTATGATAGGAATTGGATCAGGCCCTTAGCATATTTGAGGACAAGTGCTGACATCAAACCTTACATGAAGATATCTAAAAATACATGATTTTGCATCATTTTATTTTGAGCCATAATTTTTTTATCTAAAATAAAGTCATTGCAATACTACCACAACAGAGTAACCATGAAAAAGCGTAACTCATCTGAAAATCACCCTTTATGAAGGATACCACTTACCCTTACAGGTAGCAAAAGAAGTTAACCCTAAAAATAGCCAGCTGAAAGTACCAGCTATGCTTAATAATTGTGATTCCACCTTATGTTTATGAGTAGCAAATCACTTTATCTGTTTTCTTTGCAAGTGCTAGAATGTTTGTAAGTATGTGAAATAGTCTACGTCTTTAGGGCCCAGTGAATGGCAGATTCTCATAATGTGAGATGGGGAAGATAGAGCTAGTGTTACAATCCATTTTGATTGACACCAATTGCCAACCTGGGCTCCTGACTGAGGAACATATATTGCTCACCAATGAGGCCTGCCAGTTAAGGGCACACTTTCAGTCCACCCTCTAAATGCAGGCTGAAGCAGATGAGATGAGATAGCAAACCTCACAATGAAAACAAATTGCTATTCTCTCTTATGGAGAGATTCCAAAGCAGAAATACACCACTGTCACCCCTTATACTACTTTATTATCAAAAGCTATAGGATGCATTGTATTTACTTAGAACCTACTACTACTAATAAGCAAAGAGACAGCTGAGAAAGATTTGTCAGGTTTCATTAATAGCTACAGAGGAATCTAGATACTTGTATTTCTTAGGACCTTGTGGGGTTTTTTTTTGATTGTGCTGTTTCTGTATCATCTTTCTTCTGTTTTCTCCTTCCCTTGCTTTGCACCTCATTGGTAGTACTGTTTAGACCTCTGGCTCCTATTTCCTTTACCTCTCAGGGGCTCTAGTACACAACATGGACCTTTATCTGTGAGATCTTGATGTTCTGTCACATCACCTGCGTCTTCTTTCGTTGTGTTTTTAAGTTGCCTAACTCTAGTCAATATGATTATTAATCTGCCCCCAGTTACATGCTCTTTTGTGCAGCATCAGTTTTTCTTTCTTGTTTCTTCTTTACCTAGGTATCTTAGTACCCAAACTTGTCCTGAAATCACCTTTATATAGAGGCTGGACTCAGCCTTCTGAAAATGTTTGAACCTCTTTTATGCATACAGGTGTGATGGTGGCCTCATTCCTGGGACTTGCACTGGAAGAAAGGGGAATACCCACACCTTTCCCCAAGTAGCAGCATATCTTTGTCTCTGACCACAGTGCAAGAGAAAATACTTGCTTGGCAGAATTCAAGTGGGCTGAAACTGCATCTCGAAATGTTACTTGTTAACTTGTAAGGTCAAATCAGTGCTTGTTGTTAGATATCACTTTCCCAATATTTTCTAATAAGCAACGAAAAATATGAACAGTATGATAAATAAACAGATGCTTTTTAAGTGCTTAAGATTTGAAATAATCACAGTAAAAGAGTAGTAGGATGTGAAGGGTTTCCAATGCAACTTTGGAGTAGCTTGGCCTGATAGCTGTTCTATGGACTATTTATTACAAGAGACTGACAGATGGTAATCATAACCCATCCTTATCCTTCTCAGAAACACTAATTCTGACACAATAAATGCAAAGTTAGACCCCTTTCTTTCCAGAATGTAGTATTGAGTTATACTTATTTGTTGCTTACTACTGTCTCTTTTCTTTTTCAAACTATGCAAGAACATAATTTAGACTTCTTAGTATTATAAAAGAAATACAATCTATTATCTATAGTAACATTTAGGGGGAAAAAATCCCTTTTAATAAACCTGAATTGTAATTAGAAATGATGCAGAAAGATTTAGATGGGCTCATTGATTGTAAATATGGAGGTCTACTGACAAGCATATGACAATAAATCAAAAAACTGAAATGAAAAAAATATGGTCTGCTTAAAAAGGAAAGATGTTATAGAATTCTAGAAAAGAAACAAAAAAAAGTTTGGGAGTTATTGTGAAAAAAGTCTGCCAAGGCCTCACTGTAGTGGAGTTGAAGAGCCGAAGACAGTACAAACTGTTTCTCAGTTTGTACTGTTAAAATCAATGATGAATATACTATTTCTGTCTAAAATTGTGCCTACATCTCACCTTGAATATAACATGAAGTCCTGGTATAATGCAACTTTGCAATATATGCCACTGACTTTGAGAGCACAGAACAGTAAAAGAAAAATAAGCTCAGACTGTAAGGACCTATACAGAAGAGAAGTTTTTGTTAGACTGTATTCTAATTGAAAAATGAAAAGATTCACTGGAATTTACTGAAGTTTCATATTTGTGGCAGTAGTTAGTGAATATAAAACTCAGTGGTATTGCTGAAACAAATGACACAAAAATACCACAACGTATATTTGCTAAACTAGTGGAAGGAAGCAAGAATAAAAATAGGTTTAGACAAATGATAGAAAGCATGCAGTTATACTAAAGATAGTTTTTGAAAGAACCAAAAAGAATAAGAGTGCAAGGGTACATTCTCTGGTAGTAAAGACAGCTTCAGATCCTGCTTCCCTTTACTGGGGAGAAACAAGTTGAGAGGCTGGTCTATAAAATAAAATGGTGTGAGACAAAAAACACATTCTTTTTTTTCCTAGAGCCTTTTTCAGTGATCCAGTGGAGGTGGCAATATGCAAACAGGGAAGGACAATGGACAGTAATGAATAGGGCAGCTGAGCAATGAGGTAAAACCAGGCTACAAGTTTCAGAAAAAAGCAGATAGATTTCTACACTGGAAAGGAAGAGAGAGCTAAAAGCAAAGTGAAAGGTAAAGAAGGCAATGGTTGTGAGCATCAGAACACATTTGTTTAGTATTTATATGGATGAAAAAATTAAAGTTATTTCTCTGAAAATGTTGATTTTATGTCTTCATCATAACAAGAACTACATCTTAATAAATTCATTTAACTTCATACTATGAATTTGACTCGTGAATTTTGCCCACATAGGGAAGAAAAATATTGCCTACATTCACACATGAAGTCTGAGAGCAGGAAACAGCTGAGCAGTCTTTCCAGTTTGGTCATACTTAACCTCTAGAACAGATTTTTGTTGCTATATTTTGTTTGAGTTTTACACTACATGCTGCTGAAAGCAGGTCTGAATAAGGGGAGTAGTGGAAATAAGCTCAGAGACTGGGTTTAAGAAAGTAGTGTTTTCAATGTGGAAACAGGGAAGCTAATAGTGCCAAGGAAGCCAGTCACTTCTGACTCCAAGCTGTCTAAAAGAATACACATGTCCAGAGTGTGTCAGGGAGCTTATAAAGGGAAAGGAATTCTTTGCTCATATGACTGGAAAGAGACTTAAATTGCATAAATCAGGTGATTTTGTTTGAATCATGGACCCAAGGTAGACAACACGCTCTGTGTGATACAAGTAAAACTCTGGACAGGAGCTGTTTTTTTCTTGATTTCCTTCTGGTAATGCTTATTGCCATAACTGACTCAATGTGTCAGACAAGCAGAAGACATAAGACATTGCTCTGCAGTAGCTGAGGTGTAGATAGAACTGAAACTGCGTAATCTGGCCTGGTAGCTGAAGGCTGAGGTAAAACTTCACATGAATCTGACAAGACAAGAGAGGATGGAATGAAAAACCAGCCTGTAAATGCCCCACTAGCTGTGAGATGATTTAGTTTCATGCACATGCTCATGAGTTAGGTGCTACTGTTAGTGAGTAAGACTTGTGGACATAGGAATTCAAACAATAATTAACTGGGATGCCACTATGAGATTTCATTTGCCTATATCGACCGACCTTTGCTAGTTTCATTTTCATACAATTATGGTATTTTCCTACATAAAAACTGCAGTTTCATAATCCTGAAGACTCATGAGTAGGAATGTAAATCAGAGAAGATCAGTGTTGTAAAATGTTTCACTCCTAAATTGTGGCAGGAAATGTGATTTTAAAAGGAGATTTGAGGTGGTCAATTTATTTACCACCTGGGGATTCCAAATGCAGCTATTCTGGATAGAAGGATAGCAGCATAGGGTGTTGCAGTTTTTGATGATTTCTTTTTAAGGGGACAACACTGCCAAATACTCATTGTCTAGGCTTAATGAAAACTACTGTAAGAAGCTTAAATAAAACTATGCTTTCTTTTTAATATAAAAGTTCAGTAGCTCCTATACTTAGCTTTCTAAAGACTTCCTTTGAGGAATTATCCTGACTTCTAGCTAAAATAAATTATTTTATTTTTTACAGCCTTTTTAAGTTGTTTTTTTTTTTTTTAATTTTTTTATTCCTCCAACCTCACCATAATTTCAGTTTTCCAGGGGAAAGGGGTTTGGAGAAAGTGAGGATCTAATCAACTATTCAAACATCATCAGAAAAAAATGGGTTACAGAGATAAGGGATCCTTCTCTCTAAAATAGCAAAACCTTCCAGCTGAAGCTTGATGACCTATGAAAGAAAAAATTAACTGTTATATGCATATATGTATATATAAACTGACATTAGTATGTCTTTTTTTTTTTTAAAATCAATATTCTAAAAAATTTTTGAAATGTCTGGAGATTTAAAATTGACATATGCATGAACAGTAAGAAATAGAAGAAAATCAGGAGCAGCTTCAGCAATGACACATGATGGTGAAGGACATTTCAAATGTCCTGTACAAATGTATATGCCCATATTTTTGGCTGATTAATTATAAAATGCATTATGTTCTAAAGTGAGCATTTACTGAAATTGATGAGAGAATTACCAAAGTAGTTGGACTCTCTTAAATTATGTTTGTGATGATCATTACAGGGATTTTGCTGGCAGGCACTCCTTATTATCAGAGCTGTAAGGCTGCATATTCCAGAAAAAGCCATCAAAAAAAGAAATTTTATATGATGAGCTTTGAAAGAGAATATGAATTCTGCACTCTGCTAGTAGAAGAGCTGTGCAAAAAATGCAATGCTAAATTAAGCTTTGAAGATTTTGTAAAGTTTCAGCTAAACAAAAATATTTCATACTAGACTTTGTGTAGGAAGCCTTTATTGGTATATTTTGTTTAAGTTAGGTGTCTTGTTTTTAGTAAGTTTCCTTAACAGACTACAGAATTTCAACAAATGTATTGGGTTTGTGTGGCAAGGTTTTGGTATTGGGGGGCTATAGGGGTGGCTTCTGTGAAAAGCTTCTAGAAGCTTCCTCCATGTCCAATAGAGCCAATGCCAGCCAGCTCCAATATGGACCTGCTGCTGGCCAAGGAGAAGCCCATCAGTGATGATGGTTGACACTTCTTGGATAATATAGTTAAGAAGATGAAAACACTGCTGTGCAAAAAGAAGCTAGAGAGAGGAGTGAGAATATGCAAGAGAAGCAGCCCTGCTGACACCAAGGTTAGTGCAGGAGAGGAAGAGGTGTTCCAGGCGCCAGAGCAGAGATTCCTCTTCAGCCTGTGGTGCAGCCCATGATGAGGCAGGCTGTGCCCCTGCAGCGCATGGAGGTCCGTGGTGGAGCAGATCTTCACCTGCAGCCCCTGGAGGACCACACGCTGGAGCAGGGGGATGCCTAAAGGAGGCTGTGACCCTGTGGGAAGCCTGTGCTGGAGCAGGCTCCTGGCAGGACCTGTGGACCCCCGGAGAGAGGAGCCTGTGCTGGAGCAGGTTTGCTGACAGGAACTGTGACCCTGCTGGGCACACTTGCTGGAGCAGTTCCTGAAGAGCTGCAGCCCATGGAAAGGGGTCACATTGAAGAAACTCATGGAAGAAAGTCTTCTATGGGAGGGACCCCACATTGGAGCAGGGGAAGAGTGTGAGAAGTCCTCCCCTGAGGAGTTAGAAGCAGCAGAGACAGTGTATGATGCACTGACCTCAACCATGATTTCCTGTCCCCCTGCACATCTAGGGGAGAGGGGGTAGAGAAAATAGGGAGTGAAGCTGAGCCTGGGAAGAAGGAAAGAGTGGAAGGTGTTTTCAAGATTTTTTTTTTGCATTACCCAGTCTGATTTGATTGGTAATAAACTAAATTAATTTCCCCTGATAGATGCTGTTTTACCATCTGATTATAAATGCTGAGAGTACCTCCCTGTTTTCATCTCCACCTATAAGCCTTCATTATGTTTTCTCTCACCTGTCCAGCTGAGGAAGGAAGTAATAGAGCAGATTTAGTGGGTACTTGGTGTTCAGCCAGTGTCAACCCCCCACAATAAACAACCAGACACAGTGAACTTTAATGACATTCTTCTTACCTAAACTGTGTCTCTTGGTCTTTTTCTTATTTTAAGGGTAGCCTTAGCCTATTGACTTTAACAAATATGTTCCAAATAAGCTATTTTGGTTTTTTTTTTTCCACCAAAGCAATTAACTGCAGAAATGTGCATTTTTTTTTTCCAGACAGCATTTTAGAGTAAAACCAGTAAGAATATTTTTCTTTGAAGTTATATTGTAGTTAAGGCCAATGGGCTAAAATGATCCCTACCCATGTAGATGAGAGCACCCAGACAGAGTTTATTGCATCAGTCTGGGGATCTGAGCTCAGAAACAATGAGACACACTCCAGCCAGTGATTTCTTGTGCTCTGTGAAATTCAGAAGTGTCACACTTTATAGTGGTTTAGGAAGGATGAGTGCTCTTTGCAGGCACTGAGGGATGTAGAAGAGTATCCATTCATAGGTTAGCAGAAAGGCACAAAAGAGGGAAGCTTCCCTAGCTGTCTATGAAGCAATCCAGCAAAAAAAGCATTAACATCCCAACTAGGCCTTACTTTCCTGCTGCCCTTCAAAGGTTGTACAACAGGGAGATAAAGAGGCTAAAGCAAATGATATGTTGATGGAGCTGGAATGCACGAAGTTCCTGGGGCTGGGTGTGGAGGGGATACCCGAGGATTGTGCAAGAGACCCCATTAAGTTCTAGAAAGTGGTAGATGTGAAGTTTCTCCACTTTATGGATGTAGTTGTTTAAAATATCTAAATTAATGTTTAGTTAAGCCTATTTTTAGAGAATATTTTTTAAGTCATCTTTGCAATGCTGAAGTTAGGGTGCTTCTTTCTTTGGAAAGAAGCATATGAGGTTAGGATAAGAATACTAGTGAAAGTGAACATGAGCTGGCAGTGTGCTCTTGCAGCCTAGAAAGCCAACCGTATCCTGGGCTGCATCAAAAGAAGTGTGACCAGCAGGTTGAGGGAGGTGATCCTGCCCCTCTACTCTGCTCTCGTGAGAC
>JAOEHY010028309.1:0-65145 GCA_025447955.1 Psilopsiagon aurifrons
CCTAATAATAAAAACTTTAAGATTTTTTTTTTGCCCCCCCCCCCCCATGCAAAACTATTACCCTTCTCTGACATCATGGACATTGCTTTGCTTTCTGCCTTTGCTGGCCAAACCACTGTCTTCCATGTTTATCAACCACAGACAGCAGTGTAAGAGCTGCTCCCTCAGTATCTCAGTCACTGCTGCGTAATATCAGCGTTTATATAGCATCATGCATGCCAGCTGGAGCTTCTGAATGTCTCTTGAAACCTGGGGTCCCAGCTAAGACTTAGTCTCAGACCCACAACAGTAGTTCAGTAAAAAATACCACCAAAATCAGTATGTGTAAGATGTCTAATTCCTACCTGAACTATTGCACGTCTTTGAGAACCTGGGTCTTGTCCCACATACCAACAGCATTTGGAATAAAGAATATGTCCCCTGATAAATGTTTTTAATGAGAACAAAACTAAGGTTGTTTTATAAGGTGAGTTAAACATTATTTGTCCCTTTGCAAATCACTATTCCAAATAAATAAGGTAAGAAGCTGATCTCTTCTAAAGGCTGCAAGTTTCCAGGGGCAGAATAATTAAATTTTCCAAAATATTTATCATAATGATATTTTGTTCAGGATTAGTTGAGCTATCCTCTTGGGATCAATTATGACTTATCCTAAAGCCAGAAGCAAAGACAAGTTTTTTTGGTAAATCACATTGGAATGAGTACCAGCTGCTCCAAACAATAAAACAGCTCTTTTCAATATTTTAACATGCTAGTGAAGTTATTAAAACATTGCTCTTGGTCATTCTTCAGCATTTTGCACCGAGCCCTTGAAGGTCAGTGTGGCTGGCAATTAGAGAATGTGGTATGCAAAGGAGCTCTCGAGGAACAATGAATCAGGTGTAGGAGTCTAATAAGAACATGTGGTTTGTGTAAGACTAATATTGTTCTGCATTTTTTGATGTGAAGAGGAAGCAGGTTAGAAGGTCAGAACAGAGCAGCAGAAAATAATCCAAGGACCCAATACTGATTATCTCATCATTTCCTACCTTTACCAGCTGTGGAAGCAACTTTGTCATGCAAAAAGTAAAGCAGAAATTACTGTTAACTTCAGCACGAGCAGGTTGTTTTGGGGTCCTGGTTTCCAAGCTCTCTTTTTATGGACAGTATAACCCACCCCAACTGAATCCATGTTACATAATGATACTGCAGGGTTTGCTTTTATTTTTGAGGCTTTTACTGTCAGAAAAACTTTGTACATGTCTGTATGCATTTGATATCTTCTGCATTTAAAAGATGATCCTGAAGATGATTAGAGAGGAAAAGGAAAAATCAAGTAGTTTTCCAGCATCTCAAACTCGCTCTGCCTTGCTTCTCCATGTTGATAGATCCCTTTCAGTGGTGGTAAGGATTGATTTAGAAATTTGACATACACACATGTAGACACAGCATGGGTAAACTCACTCTTTGTAACAGTTCACAGATCTTTTAGAAGGCAATTAATGAGCATGGACCATAGCTCATATAGGTAATTCCTACAGCTCAGTTGCATACAGCTGAAAGCCACTAAGGTATGTCTGTGCAGGCTTAGTATCTACTCTCTCCTTCAAGCTGCTGGCAAGGGAAGCACAACTGGAGCTAAATACCATTAGACTAGACTTCAAACCCTCTTTTAGAAATCATGCACTAAGATGAAGTATAGTGTTGCAGTAGGCACCATCACACTCTGGCACCTGCCATATTTAGGTCAAAAAAGTATTACCTTTACAAAGCCTGGGCGATGGACTCAACCGTTACTCCATTTACTTCAAAGGGCTTCACTTCCAGCTCTGTCATTCAGCAATAATATAATTTGCAACCAGCCATGAATCAGGATATCCTCAAGAACTAGCATTACACAAGGTATTTTCACAGAAAAGTGAAAAGCTTCACAACCTGTATTATCCTGGGTTCCTTTGCCATCATTTATTCTCCATAACTGGTTTAGAGAGCCTGATGATTAGTGAAATTTACAAGAGAAGGATATTTTAGGGGTAAGTGTATTTTCCATAGTGAATGGTCTACCCATGATCAGAGAAAGCAGATTCAATTCTGAGGAATTTTCTCTCCCCATTTGAAAAAATATCTTTGTCTTTTATTCACTGTGACAGATCTCCTTTCTGTATCAGTTAAGCATTTATTTATTTCAAAGAAAAGATTTTGATGGGCAATTTCTCTTGTGATACTTCACACAAGAAAAGGATTTATCTGTCAGTTTGTATTGTGAACATCATCATCCAGTCAGTAGTAAAAGGTAAATCAATCTTGTGAACCAAACAGATCAATAAAAGATGGAGCAATTAATTTTGCTCAAGACACTTTACAGGATATCATTTGCCTAACAAGGAACAAACACAATTACATCAATATCTTCTTTGGGTTAGAAAGGCTTGCCATAAGAAATAATTGGAAGTAATAATAAATATCAGATTTCTGAGTTTACAAAGATTAAAGTATTGCAAAGTGTAATCTCTCCTGTGAAAAGATATTACTTCAACAGATGAGGAGTGAAGAAAGGAGGAAAAAAGTATAATTTCCATTACCCAAAATTCAAGCCAGACAGGATGAAAGACAGTGCTTGGAATACATATGATGCATCAATCTTACCAATGGGAGAGAAGCATCATTTACTATTTACTGAAAGTAAGTCTGTTGTCAAAGTAATTTCTATCCCTATAGAGCGCAGGCCACCATATAAAAAAATGCAGTCACCTGTCTGCCAATGGTCCTGACTAGTCTGAGAAATCTTCATGTCAGAAGGTTTCCTCATGGGAAAAGGCTTCTGCTCACAGTATGAGCAGCCAAATCAAGGTCTGTGTGGAGATGGATGCTGCTAACACAACATATACCTGCTGTAGGCTGTCTCTGAAGGACACTAGTGGCTCTCAGACTCCTCAGAGCTACGCAGCTGCAGCAGCTGATTGAACAACTGTAAGAATTTATTCAGTCTAATTTTTCAGGTAAAGCTGTATGCCAAACCAACAGCCCCTTCCCCTAGAGCAATACCTAGTTATTTTGCTTCTCATGGGTTCCACAGGAGCATAAGCATTTGGTCAATTCACAAATCTACTTGCACTGGGTTTGTACATGACTGCATAAAGGCAGGGCTGCATGCAGGCAGATCCCACTGAATATAAAAATACAACATAAGCTACTAAAGAAGGGTGAAACAAGCTACAAGGACATTGCCGTGTGCCTAGAAGTCCCTCATCTACTGGGGACAAAGCCGGAACAGAACATCCTGGCCCTCTTCACTCTTTTCTTGACCAACAGCATGCTCTTAGAAAACTTTCAAGGCTTCTGCTATCTAAGCAAGGGCTAAAGAAAAGCTGGAAAGGCCTGAAAGAGGGTGAAATTCAATAAAAGGAGCTGTGTAACTCAGGGGATGGAAAGCTCGATAGTGTGACTGATAACCAATTAAATACAGGACTAATGAGCAGGCTGCTTCTCGTCCATCAGAGGACTAATGAAGGTCTTTACATAACATGTGGTATTTCTATGAAGGAGGATGAGTAGACTGGGAAAATGTTCAAATACAGTATTTAAAGATACATGTCATGAATTTAATACTTATTGTTGCTAAATACTGGAGCTAATTTGTCTGCTAAGAGTATGGATAAAGTAATTAAGGAATGAAAATAGGCACAACAGATGCTTGATGAGAACCATTGAAGTGATTTTCCCGTTGCTACATAATATATGCCCAACTGGTCAAACATACAAAAAGAAACTGTATCTTTAATTCTTTGAGCTTGGAGTTTGGGGACTCTCAGCAGCATTAAAAATGCATTCCTGGAGGCTCTGAACAATGGAATGTGCTAAATCTAAAGTTGCACTGAGCTGCATGATGAGGCAAAGTTATATGAGTTGGTCTGAAGAAGACATAGTGTAGTCACTGCCTGTTACTGTCAGTACTGTCATTTTGGTGGAGCTGCTTCTGATTGGGGTAGGATAAATGAGAAAAGTAGTTTGTGTGCAGAACAACAGGTATATCCAGTTCTGGCACTGCGGCTGTGCAGGTAGCTGTGCTGGAACACAGAGGAGAAACAAGCAGGATAACAAGGAGTAGCAGAGGGCTCTCATGTGCACTGGAGCATTCCCGCCAGGCTAAAAGGGACTGATGCGTCTCCTGGTGTGCGTCAGTGACTTAGTTTAGAAATGGCTGCACAAACAGGCAAACATAAAACCTGTCAGGAGGCTGCCAGGGCACGAGTGCATACAGCTGACAGTGACAAATCCAAAGAAAACACACAAAAAAGCCCATTAAGCGTCACAAGAAGATGAGAAGGGAAATTAGCCAGGCACCAAGGAGCATCCCATTAGAATGAAATTTGGTGTTAACAACTGCTACTTATAGTCATCATGTGGCCTTAATGAATAATTTGTCTTTGCCAAAGCCTGGTGTCCCTACTGCAAGCCACCATGTTTGATGTCTTTTTAATGGTCCATTTGTAACAACCCAGTTAACAATCAGGATCTGCTAGCTGTAATCATCATCTACTGTTAATATTGTTTCTGTGCTGTCAGGAGTTTCAGAGTTTGTTAAACTACATTTTGCACAGCTGAAATTATATTCAAAGAAATGCTCAACCTGTTAAGCTTCTGGAGAGAAATGAACTGGTAAGGATAAGAAAAATATAGCTACTGAAGAAGCAATGCCACTGAGCTGGTGCAGTAATTCCTCCTTTTAGACCCAATTCTTAGTTGCAAAGAACATATTATGTGCAGAAACCATATAAGCTTATGAACTGATGACCATCATTCAGAGATATCCTGAAAGGGAGAGACAGTACATGCTGATTTATTTGCTGGTATGCTGACAGAGGAGCACACGCTACTGAGTCATTACAGCTGAGTATCCCTTCTTCCATCAAACAAGTCAACATGCTGAAAATAACTGAAACTGGGGAAATACTGCTGTCCCAGACACACAGTGGACCCAAATGTGCACAACTATGAATGGATCAAATTAAGAGGATTGGTGCTGTTTTGTGAGCCCAATGTTTCTTCTGAGTTAATGTGCACTGAGCTGTGCAGAGTGTGTCCTTTCACCTCACACCATGCAGGAGTGTACTAAGGTCATGCTCCTCTCTGCCTAGGGGATAATTACAGGTTGGACCTGGCGGCATGGCTGGGGTAACACACTTCCCTCATAAGAGAGAAGTGCTATACATTTATTGATATAAAACAGTGATTTAACAAAGTTTGATAGTATATGTGACAGTGATTTAACAAGATTCAGTTATAAGGTACAGTTCCTTATTAACTGCATAGAGGACAGGGTCAGACAAAACTGTCAGGGAGACCTTCACACTGAGTTCAGAAAGGACACCCTTGTTTTCTAAACTTCTCTGAGAGGAATCTAGGTGCAGCTGGATCCAGATTTAGCCTCGAACTTGGTCAACAATTTATGTCTAAAAGATTATATGTGCACAATTAATCCTTTTTACCACTTAGCTAAGATTTCAAAGTTTAGCATGCTATTAATCACTTACCAAGAATCTGTTGCAGCAAGGAATCTCTCAACCTCAAGGAGTAACCTTGAGAGGCAACCCTACTCAAAGGGACATCTTGGCATTCAGCCTGCTGCCATACAGGAGAGCTCCACAGACCTTGGGCTGACTACTATTTATGGAGTAAGATGATTGATTCATAGTCATATTTGCATACCAACTACAGAAATTTGGCTTGAGTCTGACCTTGACTAGGACTTGACCAAATAGTGGTGGTGGTGCACAGTGTTCAGATTAGCCCTTGGTATTGTATTATCTGTCTCCCCAGACCTGAGTCAGATGCAGTTGTCACATCCATTACCACCAGTACTGACAATTATCACTTGAGCTGAGCTGGAAAATAAAGGTCAGGTGAAGGGGGGAGTACACTGCTACACCTGTAGAGGGGAGACGATTTCCTGAGGTTGTTATTACTCCATTACCTCAGTTATTCTGCTTATGTTAACAGTATCAAAGTGGTTAAAGAGTGGTCTATAATGTGACATCTGTAGTTTTGATCTTTTTGAAGTACACTAGTCCATGCCATTTGGCTTAACACAATCCTCCACAAATAGTGGAAACGCCCAGTTATACAAAGGGAATTTCAGTACCATACAGAGGCCACCACAGAGAGAGGAGGGAAAAATATTGATTCATTTGAGAGACAAGCTGCAAAGTCTGCCTATATATATCCTGTCTGCTGAAATTACATCCTATGAGCCAACCAAACAAAAAAACCCACAAAGCCCAAGCAACAAAAAAAACACACCACAAACTGCAGTAGCTGATGAACCCTTTACGTAGTTGTAATCACTTTTATGGGGTTCACTGATGCAAAGGACAAAATTATACCCTGATGGTGATGTGGACTGACTGCCTATCCACTAACAATGACCTTTCGGTGTACTTAAAGGTCTATAATACCTGGGAAATAAACAAGTTTAGAGCATCCTTCACATCACCTCGTTATCTCCTTTGAATATAATCCAGTTCAGGACAGCAGACTCTCAACTGTACCTTTCAATCCTTTTGTACATGTTTAACATTGCTGTTTTCTTAGAAACGAGGTAAGCACATAATGTATTACAGAAATTTACAATGGCTAATTTAACACTATTTTTAGATATGTTATGTTCTTGATGATGTATAAATAAATTAGGATTTTTATAATGTCCAATTATAGATGCTGAAAGAAAAGATCAGTCCAACATCAGTTTTCTTTTCGTCTTCATTCTTGATTCATGTGTTTTGATTTTCTGCATAAATTGGCAATATATTCCTATATTGTGTAGCAGTTGATAGCTAGCAACCTGGAAAACAACAAGCTAACTTTCTATTTTAAAGTATAAATAGCTACTTTTTTGTAGCAGGTTATTTTTATTTTTGCATAAACAAAGACAGGAAAAAAATCAGAACATCTCAGAGATTCAGAAAGATTGAGACTAGGTTAAATCCAGAAAAAATCTGTATATGAACAGAAACAAGACACAGAAATTATCTCACAGCATTCATATGTATTTAAGGGCAATGTAAAAACAAATTGTGTTAGCCTGCTATTTTATATATGTAATTAAAGCGGCAAGTTCGAAATATGTGCAAATTATGCATGGGGCTAATGACAAGTGAATGTAAAGCCATGCACAGAAGCAAGTGTAGCAAGGCTGCCCAAATCAGCAAGACTTTCCTTTAGCTTCCTGATGAATGTAAGTTCTGTAGAGTCATGGGTTCAGCAGTAGCAGTTAAACCACGACATGTAGAAAGCATCCAGGTTTCTGGAAAGTATGTAAAGTTTTCCTAGGATAGCAATGGGCAAGATGATTTTTATGAAGACTAGCAGAGTTTGGTCTTAATAACAGAAATAATCTTCCAGAAGACTGAGGAAGAAAGGAGGATGTAGAAAGCGACTGATTAACAGCTGCACTTAGACAAGATCAAACAATCTAATAAAATTAAGTATCTCTGCAAGACCAAAATGAGATCCAGAAAACTAGACCCTATTTGATTTGAGTAATAAAGATGTTGTAGCCAATAAAATTTTATGTGGAAACATAATCCACTAAACTGATAAAAGCTAATTTCACCCAGAATAGTTAAGCAGTTACCAAATTACACTTCTTTATTTTAACTTTCTTTTAATGTCAGTTGTATTTCAAAGACTCTGTGACATATCTCAGGGTAGAGGTTGAGTTTCCATACTGTAAAATGCTGAGCATCCACACCTCACCAGAAATTAAATATGAGCACAAAGAGAATAAGATACAAAGATAATTATTACTTCTTTTTTGATATTACTCAGAGCATTTACTGCCATTCAAAGACTTGTACCTGCCCCAGCATGTCAGGAAAATATTTCCTGCCCAAAAGATTTAATCATGTAATTGATTAGCCTCTTTCATACTTGGATGGGCAGGTAGAAAGTGCTTTCCTTTACTGAGTGTAGTGTCTTTACAGGAGGCTTCACACCCCCATCCTTATATATGCATAATGTGAGCACTTACATCTGACCTATATGGTCAATGGAAAGAAATAGGCACTTCCAGGAGCTTCATCTACTCAGATGTCTGCTTTCAGGAGATGAGTCATACCTCAGCAGGGCCTACTTGTCTACACTGATATTAAGGCTCACTGGGGTCATTAGGTCAAATACAAATGGAATCAGACAGCCTGCCCACCCCTGCTAAGTGCACTAAAATGGTAATGTAAAAAAAAAAATTACTGTGGCCCTAAATTATATTTCCTTCCTTTTTATCCACATTTCCTGTCTAAACCAGCTCCCTAGAGATGCCATGTTGTTACTGGAGAAAGTTTAATTACTAAGTTGGTTCTCCACAGCAGAAACTTAACGCAATTCTCAAAAGGACAATGTTCATCCACAGATTTGGTGGTAGCCATGTCACAATCCAAGCTACTCTAGCTGCATAGGGAACAAGCAGAACATGCTACAGAGAAGAGAAACATCCTGTAGCTCAGTGAGTCAAAATGGTACACAGTTTGTGCCATGCAAACATGGCCTGGACCTCCAGACAATGTGTCTTCCAGACTTACTTTCTGTACCTCTGCCTCTTCAGACCACGTGATGAGTAGCGACCCACACATAGATACGTGATAGGAGAAGAGTGGGAAAGAATTGTAGGATGGAGACACATAGAATAATAGAATCATAGAATAGTTAGTGTTGGAAAGGACCTTAAGATCATCTAGTTCCAACCGCCTTACCATGGGCAGGGACACCTCACACTAAACCATGTCACCCAAGCCCCTGTCCGACCTGGCCTTGAATACCACCAGCAATGAAGCATTCACAACTTCCCTGGGCAACCCATTCAGTGCCTCACCACCCTCACAGTAAAGAACTTCCTCCTCATACTAATCTAAACTTCTCCTGTTTAAGTTTGAACCCATTACCCCTTGTTCTATCACTACAGTCCCTAATAAAGAGTCTCTCCCCAGCATCCCTATGGGTCCCCTTCTGATATTGGAAGGCTGCTATGAGGTCTCCACGCAGCCTTCTCTTCTCCAGGCTGAACAGACCCAACTTTCTCAGCCTGTCTTCATACAGGAGGTTTTCCAGTCCCATGATCATACTCATAGCCCTCCTCTGCACTTGTTCCAACAGTTCCATGTCCTTTTTATGTTGAGGACACCAGAACTGTACAGACTGCTCCAAGAGAGGTTCTCATGAGAGCAGAGTAGAGGGGCAGGATCACGTCTTTCGACCTGCTGGTCAGGCTTCTTTTGATGCATCCCAGGATACTGTTGGCTTTCTGGGCTGCAGGCATACACTGCCGACTGATGTTCATTTTCTCATCAACCAACATCCCCAAGTCCTTCTCCGCAGGGCTGCTCTCAATCTCTTCTCTGCTCAACCTGGAGCTGTGCCTGGGAATGCATTGACCCAAGTGTAGGACCCTGCACTTGGCATGGTTAAACTTCATAAGGTTGGCATCAGCCCGCTTCACAAGCACGTCAAGGTCCCTCTGGATGGCATTCCTTCCCTCCAGTGTATCAACAGAAGCACACAGCTTGGTGTCATCAGCAAAGATGCTGAGGGCACACTCAATCTCACTGTCCATGTTACCAACAAAGATGTTGAACAAGACCGGCTCTAACACTGATCCCTGGGGGACACCACTTGTTACTGGTCTCCAGCTGGATAATGAAACATTAAGCACAAGTCTTTGTGTGCGGCCATCCAGCCAGTTCTTTATCCACCAAGTGGTCCGTCTATCAAATTGAAGCCTCTCCAGTTTAGAGACAAGGATGTCATGTGGGACAGTGTTGAACACTTTGCACAAGACCAGTTAGATGATAGAAACTGCTTTACCCTGTCCATCAGTTCCATAGCCCCATCATAGGAGGCTACCAGATTGGTCAGGCAGGATTTCCCCTTAGTGAAGCCATGCTGGCTCTCACCAAGCACCTTGTTGTTTTTCCTGCGCCTCAGCATACCTTCCAGGAGAGTCTGCTCCAAGATTTTGCCAGGCACAGAGGTGAGGCTGACTGCTCTGTAGTTCCCCTGCTCATCCATTTTCCCCTTCTTGAAAATGGGGGTTATAATTCCCTTTTTCCAGTAGTCGGGAACTTCACCTGACTGCCATGATTTTTCAAATATGATGGACAGTGGCTTAGCACCTTCCTTTGCCAGCTGCTTCAGGCCCTGTAGACGACCTCTGATCTGTCTTATGTCAGGGCCTTTCAGGGCCATGGGGGCCTTTCAGAAAGATGGTTTCTGGGTTTGTGCCATGGTTGCTCCCCTTTACTTTGGTAGGAGAAAATAGAAGAGACACAAACCACAGTGTTTCACATTCTGCACCTATATTCTTGCTATGTAACATATGATTTGGCCTCTGTTTTGAGCTTCCAGGTTCAGTTGATAAAAATATGATTTACAGACCTATAATAAAGTATGAAAAGCATTCTCATGTCCTGCAGTACAGTAATTGATGTTGATGCCAGCTGACTGGAAGATACAGGGGATGATAGGGAAACCCAGAAATCCTTGAAAGTGATTTCTAACCTCTGTGGAGGGTTTTGGATGCAAGCAGCTATGAACCTTTCAGGGAACTCAGAGTTGTCAGCACTGTATCACTACCAAGATATATTCTTTTATTTAAAAAGCAAGTGGCTGATTTATGGTGGTTTTCTTTTATTTACAGACAGCATAATACTGGCCAGGTGATTTCTCTGTTGGCAGTGACAACTTCTGGAAAATTTTAGTTGCGTCAGTATTTCTATGAGTTTAATAAAAAAGAAAATTTGACCTCCGCAGTATCCATCCACAATCATATGCTATGTAATGCTCTCAGTTGGGATAGCCTGTAACCTTTTACATACACACATCAAATGTATGTTAATCTCCACTACAATAAATAATTGTGGCTGAAATATCTAGTCTGCTGAGAATGATAACTGATTTATAGTCCATACTTGTCTATCCATCTATACTTGTAAATCCATCTACTGCTGTTATCTTCACAACTGCAGTTCCATTTGGGTGGACTCTTTATGGCAATCAACCACAATTTGCAGGATAACATCTTTGCCTGCTTTCCAACAGGGGTAATTTCCACAGGTGGAAATGGAAGTTTTGGCTGTCACAACAAAGATTTGTAATTGTACAGTTATACCAGTGGACGAAAGTGGGGAGATCTGAGGTGTAGGCAGAACTGTATAATGTACAGTTCCTTTTGTAGTCTAACTTAGTTGCTCATCAATGAATTGTCATGATAATATATGAAAATAAGCTGGAGTTATCAAGAAAGAAATACATTAGAAAAACTCCTACTGTGCTGGAAAATTTAACTTGAACACCAAAGGAGAGGACTGAGACTAGCTGTTAAACATAATAGTACTTATGAAACACACAGCTCAGAAATTGCCTAAACTGTTGACTAAAAGAAGCTAAGGGGTACATACAGCAGAAGAGCTCTGTATACAATTTATGCTGGCCTCTTAAATATTTTGCAAATATCAGTGCATATCAAACATCAGTCATAGGATGAAGTGCTAGACAAACTTTTGAGTAGTAAACCTAACAGATTCAGGCGAGGTACTTGAAGATGACTGAACACCCTTTTCCTGCCATGTAAAACTGTTCAAAAACTCAAGTCTTGTCCTTTTAAGAGCATTGTCCTCTGTCAATGATTTCTGGCAACAGTAATTGAATATTCAGAATGTGGGGCCTATTTCACATGGTCTGGGATTAAAAAGGATGGAAAAATCTTCACTATTATTTGCATAGTTTCAAAGTACTGATTCACTGCCAGTGGATTTTTGATCAGACTTACTCTACCTTTTGAGAAGAAGCCTTTAATGATTGCTGTCACACTCATTGTTGCATGGGTTTAAGGCCTTCATGGTAAAACTCGGTGCATGGTGAAGCAATACATGCAAACGAGAACGCTGATGGAGTTGCTCAGGTAGGCTCATCTACAGGAGCTGTTCAATTAGATAAGAATTAGATATTTAAAGGGTAGAACAAGAAAGACCCAGGATCTCACAGGTATAGAGGCAGAGAATCAGTATGTGACCTTTCATAAGCATAAACGGCCCATGAGCCTTCTGCAAACTGATAGGCATCATTTAAATAAGTGTTTCATCTCATCTTTAGTGTCTAATGTGTGTGGTATACATTTTTCTGTGGAGTTTATTTCACTTGCCATTAATTAAGGGTAAGCTTTGAAGCTTTACCCTAAAACAGATTACTTAGTTTATATTGCTTAGTTAAAATCAGTTGAGATGAGTACCTCACTCCTGATACGTTATTTAGAACTGTGATGAAATCAGTGGCCAAAATACCTGAGAAAAATACTAAGAGGGAGGAAAAGAAAAAAAAAAAAAAAACACACACAACTATTCATTGCAGTAACAGAGAACAAAATAGTAGCAAATAAACCTCAAGCAAATATACACTAATTATAAAGAACTTGTGTCAGAGGAAGCGTCTATCAGAACTAGGATAGCCAAGTAATTCAGAGCAACAGAATTCTGTTTCTCTTCTTTGGAAGGATTACCCCCGAGAACTCTCATCTTCTCTTTTCACCCACAAATCTTTATCTACCAGTTTTACCCAAATGGCCCTTTACAAAGCCTTGATTATATTTAAGCTGGATTCCTTCACACACTGTGTTACAACCTTCAGATAGCTATTCTATTATATCCAAAACAGTGTTTGCATGGAAAACAGATGTATAGAGAGGTAGATCTATAGATAGACAGGTATTTAAAGATTACCTCTTCATACTTCTTAAACTCTGTCTTATTCTAGCTGGTATGAACAGGCTCATACATTTAGATCATGATTCAGAGATGATTAAACTCAATGAAAAGCTCACACTGACTTCAATAGACATTAGATCATGCTCAGAGAGAGGATAATAGACCTTTCAGCAGAGGAAATGAAAGTGTAATAATACACTGGCTTAGTGTATAATCATGTCTTCATCTAACAGCAAGCCCCAGTGTCTGAAATAGTCCACTGGTTTTGTACAGATAAAAGGCTTATTTTTTTTGCTCAGATCTTACTCTTGGTATTGAAGGTCATGGATTTAATTTCCACCAATTTTCGGGTCTTACTCTTTTGGTATTGAAGGTCATGGATTCAATTCCCACCAATAGCCACGTCTGAAGAGAGTCAGATATATATGTGTATGGAGGCAGCTGAGGAACAATGTGAACTTGGGCTTTTAGACTCATTTGTCTAAAAGAGATAATATCTAATAGAACAATTTAGTTCCTGAATTCTTAAATCATGTATTCTTCCTCTAATCCTCAGCCTCAGAGACTATAAAACCAATTCTTTTTTACTGGCAGCATATGTAACTGGCACATAACTCTAAGCTTTGCTGATAGAGGTAGCTTTTGAGTACTGGCATTTGTGATATCAATATATATATATAACTCCAGTTAACGCAAAAGCTGTATCTCTACTACTGAACTGAAAAATGTCAGGTAATGCTCCCAGACTTGGAATATTGCTCATCCTGGTACACTGTCAGAGTGTTTCCAAGGACAGATTTGACCAATTACAAGGGTTTTTGGCCACAGCTGGCCATTCCCAGTAGATTACTTCTGAGGGTAAGAGAAGCTGTCAGTATGGATGTGGGCTGTTTGGTACCACTTGAACATAGAGTCAGTCCCAGGCAAGATCTAAACCTGTCTCCCAGCATCTTTGTCTAGTAACATTCCCAGAGGAAGAGTCCTGTTGTAGAAGTCAGTTGCAAGTGGTATTACTGCATTTTGAAAAGTGGTCAGCTACATTGGAGTGAAGAATATTGTACTTTCTGGTCCATTTTCCTGTGTTACAAAAACTAGCCTGAGGAGATCTTGACCAAAAGCTGCAATGCTAATACAGAAAAACACTAGATAATAAAGATTTATACAAGAACATGTCCATCAAATGTACACATTTTCTACTGACATGTATCTTTGGTCTGTAGGTAAGATTTGAAAAGAAAAAACAATATGTTACTGATTCAGCTGTTGATAACGTCTTATCAGTGTTGTACAAAAATGATTCACAGAGTAATCATGCAGAGCTTTTCCAGCTCGTACCTGAATGAAACATAATTGACTGCAAAATGGAACTATCCATAGAGAAGAAAGCAATATACATACCCTACAACTGTGAAAATTTCCTCTTTTGTATAGTCTGCCACTAGATGAAACAGGACAAGCAATACCAAAGGACACAAAATTAATTTCAGAACACAGACATGAATCATATAGAGAAGGCTAACTTCAGCTAATCAACTTTGTCAGGGTTTCTTCTGTTACAATATACCATGAATATTATCTCTCAGGTTCCTTACTGAAAAGACAAATAGGAGTTTGAGAGAAGAAAAGCTCTCTAATGACAGATTCTGACAGGTATGGGTTGCCAGGATCAGTAGGAACATATTCTTAATCCATCATCTCCTTCAACCTGACTTCTTCAAAGTTTCTCTTGTAGCAGTTTTCAAAGCTGTAATATGTCACAGGTTCCTGCATTCATGCTTTCATTTCTAAGTAGGCAGTTGTAGGAATACATATGTCTCCTAGATACAGCAATAACCTAATTTTCAAGATGTCTTCTACTAAAATTCCCAAGAAACATGATTGTCATCCCCATCTTCTGGTATTGTCTTCACTTCTTCTCATTGCCTATCAGCAAGGCAGATCTTCATATGCAGTGCAGGCCTGTAGTGGCAGAAGAAACTTCCTTTCAAAGTATTACCTCCATTTACTCTAGTGTGTAAGTAACATACACTAGGTTAGAAAATGGAGATAATGTTCAGCCACAGCTATTACCAAGCCAGAGCTTTTCCATTTCAGTTCTCAAGTCATATTCATAATATTACTATTGTAACTATGGTATAACATTATTGCTAATCACAGTATTATAACTATAAATAGGCAAAAAGTCTGATACTGTAATCATTATGTTGATTTAGTTACTGCATGAACCTCAACAATTGACTCATACAATGAATCTAGCTTTACACCACCTAAGTTCTTCCAGTGCTATGCTATACAGTCTTCCTGCCTCATCTCACGAAGTCTAATCGGGTGGAATTTTATCTCACTTTAAATATCCACAGAAAAGATATCAACTGCCAAACTAACACTTCAGTATCTCTTTATGGTCAGCAGGAATAACTGGATGCTTCAAGGATGTGATTCATTTAAACTATTTTAGGGTGAGAGGAACAACACCCTATCAGGCATCAGGCTCCTGTTTTGACTCTGGTGTCTGTAAAGGAAGGCAAGAATGTGGATATCTATGCAAATAACTCCTATGCAAAGAAACTCTCTGTGAGCTTTTCCAAAAAAAATACTGACTTCATTCAGGATGTCAGGCAAAATTTTAAGCATTTTGGTTTTGAACACTTGAATATTATGAATACTGGAAATGTTCAAGAGACTGAGAATGTCCAGAAGGCTTAACAAACTGTGCACTCCTCATAACCTCTTAACTGCCATTTCCCTGCTGCTTAAAATTTTAAATACTCAAACTGATGTGGCTAATAAAGCTAATAATATATGTCATTCCACCCTTCGGAAAACAATTCACTGAATGGCAAATCCCAGTGGGTTCATTTTTGAAGAGTAATATGAAAAGAGCTGATTGAAAAAGAGCACTTGATTTTTATAAGGTTTGTGATAACTATGAAAAACACATTCCTTGCAGTGATGAGGCTTTGTTGAAACCGCTGTTTAGGGACAGAAATAACTAACCAAGATAAATTGGGAAATGCAAAGGAGAAGAGTGAACAAACATTACATGAATCAAATTGTTTTATCTCATTAGTGAAGTACTGCAGCTTATCGAAAATCAGCACTTCCAGTCTCTGCTGTGCCAGTTCCAGCAATGAGCCATTAGACTCTTCTGTTAATGCTTCTAGGACTTGTGCACACACCTGCAATGCGCCGAATACCCTTGACTCCCCCAAAGCCAGTCATATCAAAGCATAGAACCTTACACCACCTGAAGGCCAGGAACTTACCATTCTTGTTATTCAGCTTAGGTACTCCAGAAATCTGTATCTCTATTGTAGTCTAATCCTGCAGGCCATTAAACACTACATTCGATCATTTCTGTCCCCTTTAGTGGAATGGGAAAGAGAATTGGGGAAAAATATCAAAATTCATGAGATAAAAACAGCTTAATAGAACAGAAAAGGAAATGAAATAATAAAAATAATAATAACATGAATAATGATATTGATAATAAAATATACAAACCAAACTGTATTATGCACAATACAATTGCTTACCACCCACCGACCAATGCCCAGCCAGTTCAGCAGCAGTCCCCAGACAGATTTACCCCTAGTTTATATACTAAGCATGATGTCACTTGGTATGACAGTTTGGGTCAACTCCCAGCCTGTTGTGGCCCCCAGCCTCCTTGCTGGTGGTGTGGTGTGAGAAGCTGAAAAGTCCATGACATAGTGTAAGCACTGCTCAGCAACAACTAAAATGTTAGTCTGTTATCAGCATTATTCTCAGACTTAAGCCAAAGCACAGCACTGTACTAGCTACTAGGAAGCAAATTAACCCTATCCCAGCCAAAACCAGGACAATCTCATGACATCTTTTTTTTAAACTTCTGTGACAATAATAGAATGGATTTGTTGATAGGTATAAGCTACTAATACATACTTACCCTTTACAGAGAAAGCATGAAAGCATTCTTAATTGTGCTGATTTATGATTAATTTCATCATTTACTGGTTTGATTAACCATCACAACCAACAATAAACAAGAGGCACTGTGAACATTTCTCTTTTGCACTCTGAAAATTTGGCTATTCTTGTTCTTCAGACAATGAGGTAAGAAAAGTAAGAGAAACAGGATGAACCTTTAAAAAATATCGACAGCAATCCTTTTCCAGCCACTTTGTTACTTGATCCCTCTGTAAGATACTTGGAAAATTCCTTTAATGGCAATAACTTACAAGAGACTATTGTAAGAAAACAAAGACGAATAAACAGATGATATGGAACCCAGTGATTACTAAGCAAGAATTTTTAATTAATACTGGCTGAATTATTTATGACAAAAGATTCACTCATATAATTGCAAAGCCTTTCATAACAACACAGGCAGCAAGTTCACTTATGTATTATTACATTTTAAAAGTACTTCAGTATATGTCCTTCCCACAGCAGACATAAGATCAAACACAGGAAAATCAACAACATAACAAAAACAAGCTGAAGAGTGAGAGGACTGATTTTAAAACAAAACCAATAAATTGCTATTTAATTAATCAGTAAAAACATTTAAAACTACAAAAGCAGTGGAACTGTTATTAATACTTCTATTAACAGGTAGCATATTTTGTTCCTATTAGGTTCATTACTGCTAGCAAACAGCTATCACTGTCTGAAAGCTACTCCACGCCTCAAATTGTTCTTACAAGAACAGGATCAGACCAGAATTTGAGAAAAGTCTGAAAAATATGGTCTTCTTTAAATCAACCAAGTAAAACAGCACTTGCAAAGCAAAGAGGGGAGATGGTCAACCCAATGGTGTCAAGAGGCCAAGACATCTGCAGTGTTGCACATTGCACAGGCTCTCAGGTACATCAGGCTGACCACTGAAGCCCCAAGAGTGGTCTAAACCAGCCTTTTTTGAGCCTTCATCATCTGAGCATCCCTGTGACAGAACACACATCACGGCATGCAGGAGCTTCCTTGTCTTAATCACAGGGATGGCCAGGACAGAGGACATTGACCAGGCACATGTTGACAGAGGTTCTCTGTAGGGATTCATAGCATCTGAAAATTGAAGTAGTGGTTTAAAACAGCAAGAAATATCCTGGAAGTTTATTATTTCCCTTAATGTGTTCAAGGTGCAGGATGGGGCTTAGCTTGTTTAGTCTGAGAAAGGATGAAATTAATTAGAGCTAACTTGGGATGTTTCCTCTCTGCTTTGTATTTGCTGAGTGGTTCAGACAGTACTTATAACTTAGTCCATCTTGAAAGTAAAGCAAAAGCAGTTCAGAAGAAATTTTTTTTGAGCTTGGTTGTTAGTCATGCAGAACAAACTTTTTGTAGTTCAGGAAGAACATACTGTTTAGATGTGGCTAACAGAGATAGAACTAACCACTCAGACCAGAAGCAGACCCCTTGTTCACTCTTTCTGATTATCCGTTCTGAACTGCAGAAAATAGGTGCTGCCAAATTTGTATCACTCTTCTTTTCTGCTACAAGCATCAGATATGTAAATGCATTTGAAAAAGCAGGTCTAGTCTCAAGGAAGCTTTTGTTTTCCTTCACTATAGTTCCAAAGCAGCAGATAAAAATTAATTCATGCTTGAATTGATTCAGTCTGAACCTTGATGAAACACCAAATACAGTAAAGTTTCTGGAATAACGCCCAAGACAAAGAGTCTACCCCAAAACTGGCCATGCTTGATGCAGTTACCACAGAGTGCAATTAGAATGCAAACACGTTAGCTTGGAGAAGAGAAGGCTGCGTGGAGATCTCATAGCAGCCTTCCAGTATCTGAAGGGGGCCTATAGGGGTGCTGGGGAGGGACTCTTCATTAGGGACTGTAGTAAGAGGACATGGGGTAACGGGTTCAAACTTAAACAGGGGAAGTTTAGATCGGATATGAGGAAGAAATTCTTTAATGTAGGGGTGGTGAGGCACTGGAATGGGCTGCCCAAGGAAGTTGTGAATGCACGCTCCATCACTGGCGGTGTTCAAGGCCAGGTTGGACATAGCCTTGGGTTGCATGGTTTAGTGTGAGGTGTCCCTGCCCATGGCAGGGGGGTTGGAACTGGATGATCTTAAGGTCCTTTCCAACCCTAACTACTCTATGATTCTATGTTGCAATGGGGACAGGAGCATTCGATTTACTTTGTTATGCAACAGGAAGCACTGATGTGTTTTTTAAGAAAGCGCCCAAAAGCACAGTAATGACTTCATCCTTAATGCTTTCTTCTTGCTTTGTTTTAACTCATCATTTGCAATCTATTTTTTATTTTGCAGCTATTAATCTGCAATCTTTGCAGCTCATCTGCCACCTTGTGGCGCCGTTGCAGACTTTTCTTGGGGCTGAAACAGAAGAACAGACTCTTTAGCAAAACCTCTGCATCTGCTCTGCTTTTGCCAACCTGGCTAATAGAGTGGCCTTCATTAATATTAGCCTGATTAGGCTTTCATTCTACAGTATGAAAAATTAGAAATCCAAATACTCATCCAGTAGGCCATGTCTGTAAACTATCAATATAAGTTGGTCTGTGAGCCCTGTATACACATATATGTGGGAATAGAATCAGTTACACCATATGTATGATGTTCAGAATGCATGTATCATATAGCATGACATATATATATGTATCTTAACAGAATGACAGAAAATAAGGCTGAAAAAGACCTTGGGAGCTCACCTAGTCAGTCTTCTGCAAAGCTGGACCAGATCTAACAGCTCATTCTCAGCAGGTATATAAGCTTTTCATAAAAACTTAAAACAACAGAAATTGCCCAGCCTGCTTAATAAACTATTCAAGTGCTGTCTTGCTACTAGAAAGCTATTCTTCATATTTAAGCTAAACCACTGGATTTAATCCCATCACGTTCTGTCCAAAGTGGACATTATGAATAGTTTATTCCTTCCTTTCGCATACACATAAAACATTAATGAATTGATATCAGTTTAAAATGTTTCTCTGACATTAACTGATTCTGATAGAGACAAATGGCGGATATTTACCTTAGAATTATCTGGGCCTGAATTATTCACAAATAACTAAGGATTTTGCATATCCAATTTAATTCTCATTGAAGATGCTCAAGTGTCTTTTTGCAAAAATAGGTCTCTGGGTAGTGAAAATCCCGAGGAAATTAGAAACTGGGGTGCTAGAAATAACTAGTTGGTTTTGAAAATCTAAACAATGATACTGAAGAGAATGAATCAACATATTTGTATCATGGTGATAAAAGATTAAGGTAAAGAGGGTCCAGGTGCTTGACCTTGCTTTCTTGAGAACTGCCAAAATTACAGTCTGTAGTGTCTCCTCCCCAGAAAATTTATATTTTAGCTCAATTTCAAAAACAAGCTGCTACTTCATCCACCGCAGTAGAATGCATTTACTGAGTCACACTGCACAGTCAACATGCTGATACTATTGTGTGAGCTTCACAATTACTGCTCAAAGACTGATTATATCTACACATCAATAGGATCCTAGAGAATATGCCAATTTGAGGTGTTCATAAAGAGCAGTCTCTTTTACAGCTAATACCGTGCCTATTAAAGGTACTTATGTACATTGCTGATATTAAAGGCCTCCCTCAACCTTATCTGGTTATTTACTAAGACCTGGTTTTATACAAAATGTCACCTGACATAAAGTTTTTTTGTGTCTGAGAATGTGAAAGAAAAACGTGCAGCAAATCACATCAGGGAGATGAAATAATTTAGCATTCTTTTCAGTCTTTGCTCTGAAATGTTCATCCCATCACCAATTCTTTCTAAATCAGAAATTAAATATACTTGCTGCCTTCTGTGCCTACTGATATTTTTGTCCAGTACTTTAGTCCACAGAGTCCACAGTGTCTCTTACTCACACACCAAAAGAAAGGCTAACACAAGATTCTCAGTCATCTACAAATATGGCAATATTGACTTCAGAGACAGAGACATCTCCTTGCACATAAGGTTTGCAGTCCCTTGCAACAGCTATCTTTTTATTTTTAGGCACAGTTTGAAAATGTTAACCCCTCATTCACACCAGCCTGGGCTCATCCCATGTCAGCGCACAGCAACAGTGATGGATCACTCCTACAGCATGCTCCATAACTTTTCTGGCTAAAGCCCTGGCCTCATATTTTTGGCCTCAAAATTGATTATAATAGCAAGTAGCTTTATTTGGTCCTGAACATCTCAAGAGATCAGAAAGCTCTGGCTAACATTTATTGACAGGAGATAAAAATTTCAGACCCAGAGCACTACAGAGGGAAACGTCTGATGCTTCCCTTGGAGGGTCACTATAAGTTTTGACCCAGGAGGCAGCAATGGCACTTGATGAAGGCTATCCTCCTGCAGAATCATGAACTCAGAATGTTGCCCAGGTGAAGAGAAAGGCTGTAGGGTTTAAGATATTTTGTCTATCTACAGCTGCTGGGTATGAAGAGGTTGAAAAAATACCTGCCAGCCCTGTGGCGAACGCCTTCTGTCTCTCCCAGAGCAAAACCGAGTTCAAAAATGCAGCACTTTTTTTGCTGAAGCACCATAAACTTGTCAACTTGTCTCCATTGAGGTGACTGATATCTGGGATTCAAGGATATTTCCAGTTCCCCACAGATCTGCCCTGCTGGCCTAGGAGTCCTCCACAGAGACCAAGTGTTCTCTACAGAGAGCCACCAGCATGCATCAGCCCTGAGAGTTTGGGCTTGTGATGCAGAAGACACATCCCAGCTCCTGTCTCAATACTAAGTATGTGCTGGGAATGGAAAGGGAAATGTGTTTGGTGATGGGTGTTAGGTGAGGGAGCTCAGATGTTGTGGCAGCCCTTTAGAGGAAGCAGCAAACTGCAGTCACCATCATGCTTCAGTCTCTCTGTCAGCGCTGAACTCAGATGCTGCTACTTCCACTGGTAGTAAGAAATGCCAGAAAGCCTCTCAGGCAGCATATTGCCCTCAAGAGGGAGGAGAGCATTGCAGATTCCTGTAGACACATTCTCTTTGTTTTCTGACCAAATGGAATCTACCATGATGTAATCCTCGTCAACAACTAATGCACATTTTCCATGAGCTATGAGCTAAAGATTTAATGTAAGTAGGCACTAAGTACAAATTGCACTTCAATGCTTCCTCCTTGAAGTGTGTGAGCTGCAAAACAAAATGCTGGTGATCACTGCTTGAAAATAAAAGGGTGCAACAGGTCCATCTGCTTCTAGTATAGAAATATGTTTCATTGCAGTTGAGTTTCCATTTATGAGGTGTGCTACAGCAATTAGTGAGCTCCACAACTGTGTAGGTCACTCTGCTTCTGAAATGGAGGATATCCACCTACTCCATTCACTTGATGGACAGGACTGTGTTTGCACTGGGAGAGCATACACAAGATGCTCAAGATTATTTAAAATTCTTGATGATAAGACTCCACATAGAAGCTGCAGGAAGACCTCTTCTGTAAGAAGCAGTGTCTACCATATTACAAAGGAGACCTGTACACTGGCTCCTTCCAGATCAAGCAATAACGTGAGTGTGATGCAGAGGCCTCAGAGCAGTCTCTGTCCCAGACACCTTTCAAGCAGTTCAAAAAATCACTCTAACAAGGCATAGATATGGTCTGAGTAGGGAACACAGAAGATATCTTCCTTGTGGCCACTTAAGACAGATTGCAGATGAAGAGTTCAAAAGTAGTGTTACTGCGCAGGAAAAATAGAAGTATAAGCAAGCTGACAAATGACCACATTTTTACCTAGGATGTCTAAAAAGGAAGAGGCAATAGAAGATTAAATAAGGTCAGTAGAGAAGAGGATAAAAGATGAAAAAATATTTACCAGGACCTTTGGAAGTGAAAGAGAAAGAAAGAAAAATAAACTTTCCAAGCTAGACAGCATCCCTGTAGAGCATCTGATGAGATCACAGCTGGGTCCCATGTGCTACTGCTTCTTCCAATTTCTCACATATGTATGTAAGACCATCTGCATATATTGTTTTCTATTTCAGAACTAGCCCAAAGAGCTCCCTTGAATAATATATTTTTTATCCATACCAATATTTTAAAACAAAGCGGTTTTGCATTATTTGTTCCAATCTGTCTGCAGTTTAAATTATGCTGCAGCAGAATGTTTCAGCATGAATTGCATTTGAAATATAAAATTGTTTATGCTGCTGTTTTCCCCCTTTCCAATTGAAAACAGCTCAATGTACCAGTTGTAATGGATTTTTAAACACATTTATCATCCAAGAATCTTTCCAAGGAGGAAAAGCCAATAAGTGGAACAAAAATGGACCTTACAGCATTTCCCATGGATGGCTGTGTACTGTAGAAAATACTATACCATAAGCTTACACCCTCTAACTACATTTTCTCTGTATTTGTGATGAATAAAATTTTCAGCTTAAAAAAAAAGAACAAATTCTTTAAATATTGAATTAGCAGAGCAAGATTTTCTTTGACTTTCTCAACCCAGCCTTCCTCCCTGCCACTCACTATGCAGGAAATCCCAAACAAGACTCTTGAAACTGTGGAGCATTCCCAACAAAGACTTGTTTTTTCCCATAAAGAGCTCAAAGATAGTTATTTCCCAAATGAATAGACCCAGAAGTAGTTAAGAAAATCCCCAAACCCCCAAGTCCAACGTGCGCTGATTTTCATAAAGTGACAAACAATGGCAAGTTATTTGCCTACCTACATAGCATGAACACGAACTTCTGTTCTTACTCTGAGAGGCACTGAAAGACCTTGTTACACCCATATTCATATCTTCTCTGGATGAGAGGTTTCGAAGGAAAGCCATATTGTTATTGTGGTGATATCTTGCATCTGGGGGGTTCTGCAAGCAGCTCTTTTATTTTATGACTTTATTTGTCCAGGCAGAAAGAATTGTGAATGGTTTTGGGTTTGTCTGTAGCGAGAGATTAATTTGCTTTTTCAGAACTTCTGCTTACACAATGTTTGCATTGTAAAAGTATTAGTAAGAATTCAGATTAAGGAAATAGGTAAATTCCATGCCATAGATACTTCCTTCAGCAAGAATTTATTTCCAAGATTTACCACTGCTTGGGGATAATAAAAAGTATGCATTTGACTACCCCATTGGCTGCCTTAAAAGAAAAGATTCTTGAATCTGTACTATCACTAAATACCCAATCCATTAGTAAAACAGACAGAGCTATGTGTGTTTCCAGCTCTAAATTACCCATCCAAGGGTACTGTTAAGAAAATTTCATTAATCAAGTAGAAGATAAGTCTTCATTTCAACTTCAGAATTAGCAATAAAATGTCAGTGGCACTCCATATGCTAATGAAAAGAAACAATAATTATGAAGAATATAGGCAAAGAGCAATATCAGATTTGTTAGCTATCAGAAAGGCATTTGAGCAGGGGTTTAGCCACACCTAAGAAACAGTTGTAGATGCAGGGAACTGCACAAAACTGAACATGCCTGTTGACCCAGAGATGTAAGTGGCCAGGCTTTTTCACAGTGTTGTATCTCTTGTAGAAATGGTTGTTGCAAAAGCTTTAAGGACCAGAGGAGAGAAGTAATTTATTCAACAAGATCACAATGAAGATGGACTTAATTCACAGGGAAGACACTGTACAGCACAATCAATAAGTTGTCCTTATCGAAACCTTTTTCTGAACATAAACTCTCTTTCTTGATTTAGGCTGTCAAGGCTCAGGCCAGTAAGCTTGCTTAACATTCAGAATTTCATAGTTTACACACAGGATGACAGAGCAGAGTACATCTCTAGTATATCATTCTCTACTCATTCCTACACTTGGCCAGGATTTTTTTGGTGAAGTCATGTTTTGCCATGGAATCATGGAAAGCAAGATTAGTAGGGATCCCTAGATGCAGAATCAGAGGGACCTTTGCCATTCCTGACAGGTTTGTCCACCTTGTCTTTTTTTTTAAAAAAAAAAAAAAAAAAACAAACCACAAAAGAACCCATCTGTGATGATCCCATAATCACCCGTTAAAAACAGCAAGTCTTCATCTAAGAGCACCCTGGGAAGATTGATTGCTGAGAGAGAAAAAATTAAAAGATACCTGAAACACGGGTAAGGAACCTCCTTTAAAAGGAATAACTTTCTTATGACATATTCGTTTTCATTAAAAAAAAAACATTAATTGGCATAAAGTGAAAACCACAAAATATCTCTGCAGTTGTAACAAAAGAAAGAAATGGAAACGAATGGCAGCAAGGATGCAATCAGAAGAGGCCAGTTTCCTAAACCCTCTTGTTCTATAATCACAGCTGCATGAAATATGTAAGGCAAAAGCCCAGTGTTTTTCTCAGAAAACAATTTATATTCTTCTAGGATGGTAAACTATGCTCACTGCTACTTTTGAAAAAATCTTTAAAGAGAAAGGGAAGAAATTACGTATTTCAAAGACCCCAGCCTGTCAGTACTGACGGCCCAGGGTGTTGTGCTCATGGATGTCTTTGCATCTTTATTGTGCCTTTAATGCACGTTGACTTAATGTGGCAGACAAAGCTTAACTTCTCTCTGAATTTGTTCTACAATATCTTTGAGAGCAATGGTACAAAAAATCCTCTCAATCTTTTTTCTCCCTTGTATGCGTAGGGGTGCATATATGCATGCCAGTGTGGGCATAAACATGTGCATCACTCATGCATGTGCGTAAACCGTGTTTTTTTATGCCAGGGTGCTAAAACAGGTTGTTCACATAAACATCTCAGTGATTTGTTTAGAAATTAAAATGGCAATAAAAAACAGATTCTGACAATCTGATGTCTTTTGCTTTCAGGATTGGCCCCAGGAACTTAATTTGGACCTGATGTTAGCAGAAGCTGAATGCTTAAATTCTGCTTTTTATAAGGATTTACTCCTGATGCGTATTTGAAGATCTCACTACTTATTGTGTGTCAGAATTTGCACATCACATGGCCAACCTGCTGTAAAGGCCCCAGTGAGATTCCCCTGTACTCTAGAGAGTATGGGGCCCGCCCATTGCTGGTCAATGTGTACCTGTAATAAAAGTAAAGGCTGTTTAAAAATATTTAGAGCTTCAGTTTCTACATGGGGAATATATTAAAAAATATGTACCTTCTTGCTCCCACCCATTTTATTGATAGTTTGCCGTATAATACTATAACTACAAAGCTACTTATGCTCTGTAAAATGCTGCACAGTTCTGACCTCAGAAATTTGTGATAAAATTGTGTGGTGATATTACTGCTGGTAAGGGTGGAGTAAAATAAAAGGCAAAATCTGTAACAGGTCCTTGCTACCTCATTTCTCACATACACAAAAGAGCAGAACTGCCATCAACACTGTCATTGTTGTAGCCACTTAATTAGAAATCTCTGCGATTTGCAGAATTCACACTCTAACTTGCCTCCAGTTATTATATAAACATTATAGGTCATTAGTATTGCAAAAGATGTCTATACCATTTAAACTACCCTGTGTTTTGTCAGTGCAGGGAAGACATGTCCCCTACACAGTTAAGTCTCTCTTTTAAGACAACAAAATAATACAAGACAAAATACAGGATAACAGATCAATATATGGAGAGCCTGAGGGCTGCTGACAAAGAAGAAAGGGGCCAGGCAGGAGGATTTTATGTGATTTTAGAAAGTAGGAAGAGAAAATAAATAGGAAGAGGCAGAATAACAGATGTGTAACACAGGGAAAAGAAACAGAGAAAAGAAACACAGAGAAAGGAAATGTGAGAGGAGGGGAAGAATTTCAGCATGTAAAGAAAATGGGAAGCAAGAATGCAGGGAAGAAGAAACTTTGCCTAACAAATAGTTTAAAAAGAAATGGACCTACCCTAACCCTGACAACCCTACCAGGAAATGCCCCAAACCAGGAATGTTTCCATCCCAGTATGTAAACCATGAAACCCATCCCAGGTGCCTTCAATCCAATGAGAAAACTGCCCTCTGGTGAGGAATCACCCCCAATTTTGTGACTTACTAATGTAGGTCACCAGTGATGTTTTGCAATTCCATTTTTCCTTCATCTTCATCATGATGTCCTGAAATTGGGACCACCTTCCTGTTCATTATAGAGAACATAACCATATGTCCTGGGTTCAGCAGTAGCAGTCATTTTTCTCCTTCTCAGTAGCTGGTGCAGCACTGTGCAGCCTGGGAACAGCACTGATAACACCAAAGTCTTTAGTTATGCTTAGTGATGTTTGGTCTGGTCAAGGACTTTCTGAGCCTCATGCTCTGCCAGGGAGGAAGGGAAGCCGGGAGGAAGCAGAGGCAGGACACCTGACCCAAACGGACCAAGGAGGTATTCCATATCACAGCACATCATGCCCAGGATGCAGAAACGGAGAGCAGAGACCCGGAAGGAGGTGGGTGGTTGGTGGCTTGGTCGGGCTGGGTAGACGTGGTGAGCTGTTGTATTCTCTTCCCTTGTATTTCTCTTGTCATTATTATTACTAGTGGTAGCAGTAGTGGTTTGTGTTATACAGTAGTTACTAAACTGTTCTTATCTCAACCTGTGGGAGTTGCATTCTTTCGATTCTCCACGTAGCAAACTGCATGGCTGATTTACAGCTTAAACCATGGCACCATACTATGGATAAAATACAAATTTAGCATCATAAGCAAAGAGAATACCTTCACATCAATTTACTACAATATGGTGCTAGGGAAGCATTACAACTCTGTCATTTGGCAGAAAAGTGGCATGGTTATCAGGGGACAGGTTATTTTTGTTATATTTTGCTGTTACACTATTGTACATAGTGAGTAGTCTCAAACCAACGAATCAGGACTGTAAAATTCTAAGTTAAATACTTCCTTCCTACCAATAAGATACCTTTGTCTGGAGCCAGGCTGACGTTTCCCGAAATACCGCTTAATATGATTCAGGTCACTATCAGCCACATTATCAACCATTCAGTTCAGATGCACTTCCTCACTTCAGACCATGCTTTGGCCGTTAGAATCAAACATTCAGAAATCATTAAAAAGACAAATCAAAATAAATCCATGCCTGTATGGGAGGAGATCACAGGGGAGTAATAAAATACAGCGGTTATCTGCCAATAACATGTGGAAGGATAGAAAACACTAAGTAAAGATGCTGTGAGATAAAAACATGGGAATTGGAAGTTGTTAGCTTGTAACATTCAGTTTTTCCATTTTCTTAGTTTTCCAGTGGTTTTTCCCCACATTTAGGGTAGCCTTACCTATCTTTTGCCACAGAAAGCCTAACCTAGATGGGGTTATAATTCTTTCTCCTAAAAGGTCACTTTCCATCCCCCTTATTTATGCCTGGCTTCCATCAATGTATAAAAAGGTAATAGTCCTCATAGACCTCTGCAGCCTTTTGCACTATGGACTGAGAGAATGGATATGTGATGATTCAGGTCTTTCTTATTAGACCCAAGGTGATCACAACCAACTGTCTCTTTAGGCTTTCCCCAAGTGGTGATATGCAGTTCCTTCCAGTCCTCTCCCCATACTGATTAGCATTTCCCTAAAGACACTGGAATAGCATGATTAATAGTAAAGTTTTCAATAATTCATAGTGAACGACTCTACAACTCCTTCAGACCATGAATTAGCAAAAGATGGGTTTTGATGACTTTTCAAGATTAGCAGCTGTGTCCTACTCCAGGCAAAGAAAGGCTGGAGTAGCGCCAGTCTGAAGATGGAAACTCCTAGGTCTCTCTAGGTTTCAGAGTGAGATGAGTTTACAGCCATGCTTCAGAATTCAAAGCTGACTCTGGACATTCCTGCAGTGATAAATTCAACCCACTTGTACAGCACATTGAGCTTTTTTAGCAAATGTGAAGTTGGGCCCAATGAACTGTGATTTTGTGCCCTGAGACCAGGCTATGTCAGTTCAGAGTCTTTTTCCTAGGCACAGAGTCCAATCTCTGCAAAAGGCCGGAGACAGAAACTGCTGGAGACAGACTGAATCAAAACTCTAGACTCCTGTTCTGATTTGCAAGTTGAAGAATGAATGCCCACATAAAAGCCATGACTCATTCTTTCCCATCAGCAGCTGCACTGTGGTTTCTGGAACTACAAAATTGTCATTTGCTATTGCCAACTTACGATCTTGGGAGATAAAGCCCTAACAAGAGCTGAAATGAAGACTGAGCTGAGCACAGTAAACGCTTTTCACAGGGGACCTGCCAGTGGGATATAGGGGGCAAGGGGTGTTAATGTAGCCAACTTCAGACTTCCAAAGTACTGACATTGTAAAGCTGAACCACTTTCTCTTAGCCTAGTAGATGGAGAGAAAAAGACATGATGTATCTGATTTATTTTAAATATCAACTTTAGGAGGACATAGATTTTATCCCTTCCTTCTTCTTCCCCCAGCTTTTATAGATGACCATGACATCATGTGGTATGGAATATCCCTTGGGTCAACTGAGCTCAGCCTTCCTGACAGCGTCCTCTCCCAGGTTCTTATGCCCTTCTAGCCTGCTTGCTGGTGGGGTGAGGAGCAGAAAAACCCTTGACTCTGTATAAGCACTGCTCAGCCGTAATGAAAACATCCCTGGTGTTATCAACACTGTTTTCAGCATAAATCCAAAACATAGCCCCATACTAGCTACTGTGACGAAAATTAACTCTATCCTAGCCAAAATCAGCACACACCATTACCCTGGGCAGCTTCAGTCAACTGGCTTATCTACACTGTAGTCCTACACCGAGTCAGACATATCCTACTACTCGTGGCTAAATTACATATAGACATGATATTTGCTAGTCTACGTCTCGAAGATGCCTCTTTCCCACCTACCAGCTTGGAAATGGCAGAAGGAACAAATAAGGTAAAAAATCCACATCACTGTAGGCAGTATGTTTCTTGAAGGAGAATTAAAAATCCATATGAATTATAGAACATAGAAATGAGCTACTATAAATTCATCTGAGGTAGTGTTCAAACCTTAGAAGGTAGCAAGATTACTTCACCCAAAATTCTCATCATACTTTGGTAATTTTTAATGCAAACAAACAACACCTTGTGTCATCACTTTCTTACAAAATCAACTTCTGGTTTTAGGGATCAAGTCTCATTTATACCAGGACAGCAGGCTGCGGAAAATGAGATCAAGTAGTATGGAAAAAGGCAAGCCCTACTCTTTAAAAGGTCCCTGCTGGAACAGAGACCACTTAAGCTGGGTTTACTTCCTGCGGTTCCCACTAGTTCCTTGGAACCCTGTCAGGAAAGCCTCTGACAGATATATTTTACCTGGAGGAAATCTGAGATGGAAAACTGCATCATCCAAGGAACCCCAGCAGACCAGTACCAATGAGATTTCTCCTGAGTGCCCTGTGCATTGGACTATGTATACTAAGAGTTGAAAAGCATTTTAATCTGCAGGTTAACACAAACCAGATGGCACTTGAAGTCAGAGGATCAGGCACCCATTTATACCAGCCACAGGTCTGTCCCTAAGGTCCAAATTAGGCCTACAGTTTCACCAACATGGAACAGTAACTATGGATTTTAAAGACACCTATTTTTAGTGCAAAATAGTAACATGAACTGGAATGCTCTGGAATGACTTTAAAGGAATGTTCTTCATGTGGTTTTAAATTATGTGCATTATATTGTGTTATATGTTATGTTTTTCCATGAATATGTTAAAGCTTCCAACATTCATCAGAAGTTGAAAAATACCTATACAAAAATACTGTAACTAAGGAATAGGTAGCCAAATATGGCTCACCATACGAGACTGGGGTTGCTCTCACTACTCTGGCTATCTGAAAGTCCACTTTTGGGCTCCTTGAATAGTTGGTGGGGAGAGGAGCATCACAACAGAACTATTCAGCCCCTCTTAAGGTAGCTGTCAGAAGAATCAGCATGAATTTCCCTTGTAGAATAAATGGGTTTTTCTACATGGGGTATTTTCCTACACGTTAATCATGCTGTGATTATATAAAGAGCATGATGGGAATTAATTTCAGCTAATACTAACTATTTAGCTTGGCTAGTTTTCTAGATTTCCACTATAATTAGAGGCACCCCTTGAGAATAACACATCCCCTTGCTCAGACATTGCCATTAAGAAAGGATGAATTACCTTCTGGGGATGCTGCTCACTCCCTGTCAGCTTCAGTAAGACCATGATTTTGGTGACAGCCTCTGGACATGAATACAGTTCAAACAATATATTTGTGCTTTCATGTGGACTACAAACACAGTTACATCTTTCCTGTTACTAGTGGGCCTGAATCCACCAGTATTTTGCTGGGAATACAGTCTCTTGTTAGAGCAGCAGTAAATCACTCAAAAGATGAACTGGACCCTTACTGAAAAACTCACAGATCACATGGTTGAGCTGTTTGCCAGGTCTGGGGAAAAGCAACCCAAACATTCCAATACCTACAGGGGTCCTTCAAGAAATCTGGAGGGGGACTTCTTACATGGGCATGTAGTGACAGGACAAGGGGGAATGGCTTTAAACTGACAGAGGGTAGATTCAGGTGAGATATCAGAAAGTTCTTCCCTGTGAGGGTGGTGAGGCCCTGACACAGGTTGACCAGAGTAGCTGTGGCTGCCCCATCCCTGGCAGTGTTCAAGGCCTGGTTGGATGGGGCTTTGAGCAACCTGGTATAGTGGAAGGTGTCCTATCCATGGCAGTGGGGTTGGAACTGGGTGATCTTTAGGTTCTTTCCCAACTCAAACCATTATAAGATTCTATGACTTATCTATGAAATCTAATTACCTTTGAACAAGTACACAGACACATACAGTTTTCAAGTACTGCTTTCACACAGAATGATGGATATTACCGCACATTATTTTCTTCTCTCAGAAGAAAAGGTTAAGCATCCATTTGATTGACAGAAGTACCAGCCAGAGCACCACAGTAATATAGACATATGAGCAGATAGCATTTAGCAGTGCGTTTTAAAGTCATGACTAAAAATGTACACATAGAAGTGCACTTGAAAGACAGCGAGGTGAGTCAGACATTCAGCAATTACATTGTACTTAAAACGAGTGAGAAGGATGCTGCTTGGAGGTCATGAGAGATCATTTTGTCAAGCAGTGTTAAATGAAGCATTTGCCTTGTGCCTTCCTTCATAGCTTCCCTATGAAACACAGCATCTAGTAATTTAAAAACAGAAAGAAGAAGAAGGCAGAGAGTTTTCAGAAGAAAAGCCTGGCCATATTCATTTGCTTCCATTTGCAAAAGCATGGACAGGAAAAGATGAAAAATGACTTTCCATGTAAGTCAGCATACCTCTGCAGGCTCTAGCTCTCTGCTGAAGTGTGAAAAGAGATTCTGAGGGTCTTGTAGAGGCCCTTTGCAAGCAGTGAGACTTGTTTTCACTTATTGATGTTTAATTCTGGCATCCACTGACAGACAGAGCAGCTTGGATGCTGAAGATGTCCCAATTCCCCCACTGTAATTGTGACGCTGTTATCAAAATCATGACGTCGCTTATAGATATCATGTATTTGGAGTGAGATATTCAGGACATACAAAGACTGCCCTGGTGTTTCCATCCTCAAAATGTATTTTCTTCGATATTTTCACCCGAGCTCAACATTTTTCCTGCTTTTCTTTAGTTTGACCATTCCCACGCGAATTGAGAGCAACAGATGGGAACTCTCACTGAATGAGACAACCATTTCAAAAACAGCTAGATCATATCAATCTCCTGCAACCTTGATGTGAAGTGCCAACTGCAGTTCCTGTGCAGTTTTGTATTTTGTTTTAGCCATTTACCTGATCCAGCTGTGGATTTGCTGATCCTGTGACGAGTATTCTGGGCCTTCCAAAATTCTTGGTGTTTCCCAAGCGTCTTTCTTATGCATGCAATGCAGTTATATTTAATCTTCCTTCATCAAACAGAAGCACACAAGGGCTTGACACTGATTTCCTTAGAACAGAACATATCCATAATCTAGCAATGGCCATTGTCCCAAGAGGCAAGAATCTGAGTGCTACTGATTGCTGTGAAAGAAAGATATCCAACATGAATGTCATGCTCCAGCACAGCTTAGTATATTTAAATATAACTGACTTTATGCTGAATACTCACAGAGGTTAAAGAGCCCTACACATACTGAGCTGACCCCCTAGTTTGTCCTTTGTGACTGTGGTGAAAGTACACAGTAACATTTGCCCTTTAATGTGATTTCAAAAACCTTTGGAATCCTTTAATAAATAAATAATGAAATAAAATCAACAGAAAATAAAGCTGTACTTTCAATTACTGAGAACAATTACTTCTAATTGTAAAGCTCAGACATTTTTCAAAAGAAAAGATATCATTTTGCTTTAATTGCTAGGTGTGTTGAATAGGCAATTAAAAACACATAAAATTTGGACCCACAGATAACAAGGAGCAAATTTCTGTCTTGAACAGATTACAGTTGTGAATGTGTCTCTGTTTTCTCTTTTAAACCTCTAAAGGGGCTCCCTGCACACATCCCATGGTTCCTCCATTATTGTCACTGCAGATACGATATCAGCATTTCCGTTACAAACACTGAATATTCCTGCAGATAGAAGCATGGCATTACTCAGCTCGGGAGAGCTGGGTCTGTATTGTTTTAAAAACTGTGTGTTGTTTGGGCTTTGCATTCTGAAGCATGAGCTTCAGCAATTAAACAGGGGGTGGGAACTGCGATGGTTCTGAAGTGCTGATGGTCTCAAAGAAATCATCTCCCTAACTGAAATATGCCCCTTTACCCCATTTCAACCTCCCCTTTAGGGATATATGCTATTAACCTGCTGGAGGGACTATCTCACATTGCACAAAATAGGTAGGAAATAGGGAATTCATGTGATTTCTCACTCTTTTTTCTGGTCTCAGTCCTGCCAGCACTGAACACAACAGCTTTACTGACGAAATCGCTGCCCCTTGAACTGAAGCAGGCAAGCCCTAAAGAGCCATATTCTTTTCTGCTACATAGCATCATCATGGGACAAATTTACATTTGAATCAATTTGTGATGCTATTTATCTGAAAAACCAAGAATAACTTATGCAAAACAACAGTCACAGTCGCTGACTGTACTTTGCAAACTAGGATACATTCTGTATTCCAACCCCATTCTGGTTGTTCGTTTAAATACTGCGTCTTTCTAACACCCTTTCCCAGTTAAGGAAACTGAGGCTCCCTGATGACATTAATAAAGAAATTAAAATAGCAATTCACAGAGATTACTAAAGGTTGAAATGATTGCAAGTGTAAGATAGCCTGATGTCCGAAAGTTACGTCTGTCCATCACTCCAGCCTATCACGCTGTAGGGGTAGCAGTGGGGTAAAAAAGTGCAGTCCAAGCTTTATTCATAACAACTGCTCAAACAAGCATTCAGAACACATATTTAAAGATCCAGAATGCTGTCTGTGAACTTTCTCTAGCATGAAAGCTAATATGCATTAGAAGATTCTTCAAGTTTTCTGTTCATGCAGCTCAGTGAATTTTAGTCATATCCAAAGGTAATAGGGGAAATTACTATACAATGGGTTTTCAAAGAAAAAGCAAACCAGTAATTGCTGGGGGTTTTTTGTTAGGTCTATGCTCAGGAAAGCACAAAGCACATATTTCATCTATCATGATTTATCATGAACATCAACTTTTCCATCAGGACATCTTTACTTGAACTGCTTGCATGCCTGGAGCTGATGTGGTTTAACCCCAGCTGGCAACTAAGTACCATGCAGCTGCTCCCTCACACTTTCCCCCTGATGGTATGGGGAGGAGAACCAGAAAAAAGTAAACCCCATAGGCTGAGATAAGAACAGTTTAATTTGAAATAAAGGTAATAACAATAATAACAGGAAATAAACAGAGGAATCAAACCCAAGAAAGACAACTGCTCACCATCCGCTGGCTGATGCCCAGCCCATCCCTGAGCAGTGATCAGGGGCTCCCAGCTAACTCCTCCCGGTTTATGTATTGGGCATGATGTGCTATGGTATGGCATACCCCTTTGGAGAATTTGGATCAGGTGTTCTGTCTCCGCTCCCTCCCTTCTCCTTGTGCCCCTCCTCACTGGCAGACCATGAGGAAAAGTCCTTGATCAGGGTAAATTTTATACAAATAATCTGTACAAATGAGAGTTTTGATAATAAAAAGCTCTAATTTATTTATTTATTTAACAGAGAGACCTAAAGTTTGGCTTGCTTACCTGATGGCATTCACAGCATTGTATCCTCCCTCTGCTGACAACAGCCCTGCTTTGCACTCTCTCTTTACCAGAGGACCTTGTCCATTTTGAACTTTACATCATCCATTACAAAAGCTCCCTGGTGCCATAAAGAACCAAACCAGCAGGTCCTTCTTAGTGCCTAAGGCAAAAATTTATGGCAACGCATCCAACCTGTAGAGACAGTGTGATGACACCTGTGTTACTTCCAGTCCCAGATGTTGATGATGCCTCCAAAAGCTGCCCAAGAAGCAAAGTGCTCCAGTGCTGCACTGGGTTTCACCCTGCTGTTTTCTCTGTTGCCTCTGACTGACTTCAGTGTCCATGATATGTCTCCTGAACACTAGATCCTGTGATTTCAGACCTCTGCTTCCAGCCGTTATCTCTCAAGAGGCACCTGCCAGCAGCTAAATCTCACCCAGAGAAGCATAGAAACTTGATGGCAAGTAGAAATCAGGACTCTGGAGTCTGATCTGATTCACCTGTGAAGCAGAAAGAAGAAGATCCTTCACCTAGTGATGGGAACCTGGGAGAAGACCCGGCCTAATGGATTGTTAGGGGAAGACTTGATATGAGAAACGGCATTATGTCCCTTGCTTTTCTACTTGGCTGCTCCAGCTTCCCCAGCCTTCAGGCCCAAGACAGTTGAGCATTACCAAGCTGTGCAAAGAAAGGAAGGAAATAATAGATGTGAATAACAACTGATATGAATGAGCTGCGTGAATGAGGAGAGGTGATATTACTGAGAAGGCTTCCTAAGGCTCCAACACATTTGGGTTCTGCATCCCTGATATTTCTCCTTGCTTTTTGTGTACACAGATAGTTGCAGCACAGATGGAGAAAAAGAATTGCAGAGCTTCAGACACAGAGCCTGACAGTAGAACTGGTCAGGAATTTTCTGTTTAAGGCTTCTGTTCTCTCAGAAGATGAAAGTTCATCAGAAGAGAAGGCATTTGAGGGAGTCACCTCAGTGGACTTGAAATAGAATATTTCCCTGTGCTACCAGAAAAAGGGCAAATGGTGAACCTCTTCTTTTGCACCGTATTTACATGTCATGTTCAAAAGCATTAGTATAAATGAGGATTTTAAAACGCTGAACTTATTTATACATCTGAACATAGTCCTCCAACACTAACATGATGAAAAAATATTTGCCTGGAAAAATCTGATGTGTACAATATGAAAATATTCTATGTACAGCAAGCTAAGTAGATCAAGTGAATATTTCATACTTGGAGCATGAGATGCATACATATTACATCACATCAGGGAGTACTAAGACATATTTATAATTTGAAGGACTTTGGAGACCAAAGCAACTTCCGTGTGGAAGATGAGATACCAATAAAAAGGGAAGTAATCTTGAAGAGAGCTGTGTTTTATTCCTGGGAAAGCAAGGCAGCAAAGATAAACTGTGACTGTAGATGCATACTTGGTTTTCTGCCTTTATAAATATGTATCAGCTAAAAACAAGTATATCTAGTACATCTGTCTCAACATGTGTGTAAAAACCTAATCAATATGAAGGATAAGAGAGTACAGGTCTGGTCTGGTGAACGCATAGTTGTAATATATGTATATGTTAATAGAAATCTGGGATGGTAATGAGTGCATGGATACTACTGTAAGTATGCACACTAGTTGTTTGCACTGAACTTTGCTCTTATTGGCAGTGCTGAAACAGCAGTTTGCCATTGCTCTTCCTGACTAGGTCACTACTAATCAATAGCCTTATAAATCAGAGCTTTTAGGCCACTGCCAGTCCTTTTCCTCATGCAAACACTTGTCAGGATAAATTAACGGCCAGTCAGGTCTTTCCCTCGTCTTGCTGTTGCACTGAGGACAGCCTGCATTTATTGTAGTAGCTGTAATTTTTCTCTTCCTCCAATGGTGATGAAGGAAAGAGAACAGCATCATGTCCTGCTTTCTCAGTGGGATTTCTAGGCTTGCTGAGCTGCTTCTAACTCCACTAGCCTTGCTCCCAGTTCACCCCCAGGTAAACAGCAGGACAGATCTCCCTTTGGGAAAAGAGACTCAACTGGAGCAGAAGCATCTGAATATGGATAGGAAGTAAAGTAGTGCAACCACAGGCACAGACAGTCCAACCGTTCAAACTACCCCCTTATGGACAAATACAAATATAAAATGCAAGAAACAAAAATAATAACCGAGAACTTTGTCAAAGTGAGGGAAAGTTGCCAGGCAAGTCCTTCACAGATTTGTCCCAGGGTCTGTTCAGCTCAGCATATTCATGAATGGTCTGAAAAGGGAATAAATAATACAAAAATATTCAGAATAGTCAATTCTGTGCTGATTTCAGACTCACAAAAGGATCTCACAATGCTGAGTGACAGGGTGATAAGATTGCAGTCGAATTTCAATACTGATGAATACAAAGTAATGCATTTGGGGGAAAAAAAATAAAACAAACCATAGCGACACAGACAAAATTATAGGTTGTAAGAATTATAAAGAGGGAAGAAAAGGAGAGAAGAGGTCTGCATAGCAAGGAACTAAGCAGATGAGAAAAATTGCAAATAATTATTTATAATGCCCAAGACCTAAGCAGTCTGAAATAAGATGATCAGAAGGAAGGTTTTAAAAAAAAACCCAGACACAAAGGAAATTACTTTTTCATACACTTCACAATTAAATTGTGGAACTCATTGCCACAGGAAACTGTAGAGACAAAAGTAAAATATTGTTCACAAAAAAGCCTAAACTCACTGGTACAGAATATGCCATTGCATATTAATGCTGGCTCAGAAATTGTCTGGACTCATGCTTGCCAGGAGCTGGCAGGATGTAACGGATAAAGGTAGCTTCATACACAACCATGTGAATTGCTGATTACTTACAGTGACAGGATTAGAGACTATATGCTTTTTGTCTAGCTCAGAAAGCTGGTTCTTACATTTTCAATAACACTATACTTTATTCAATAACCCACTTTTTTCTTTTTCTTTTCTTTTTTTGGGGGGAGGTGTGGGGCAGAGGCACTAAAAGAAAGTGCTGTACATTTCTATCAGAATTAGGTGTGAAAAAAAATGGAATATACTTTTTAAATTGCCAACCTAAAAGAAAATAGATTATTCTACTTGCTTTCCTACTTACTGGGGTAATATCCATATCTTAATTAGCATCCCTGCTTCCCCATCTCTCTGACTTTGCCACAGACTTGATTCTTCAAAGCTGTTGTCTTGCATAGCAATATAGGGATCATCAGTCACAAACAAAAAGTGTCCTGCTGGTCAGCACAGATTCGCAGTATGGCTTTAACCATATCAGAAAATCAGTCCAGCCCCAAAATAAACATGCTGTTTCATGAGTGGTAAAGTTAAAAAAGACTAGTTTCTTGCAGATTTCTGTCCTATATCCTACAAGTCACGTTTTCTGCCTTTCTGCTTTTTCTACCAGTACTTTCAGCTCCGTCCAGAAGACCTTTTTGAGTCATATATAATATGGCTTCTCAGGGCTGACTAGATGTCTTTTGTCCCTCAGGATATATGAGCTTACAAATGCCTCTATGGCATTATTGTCCTAAGTAGGCTTAAAAGATATCATTAAGGTCTTTAATCCTTCATCAGCTTTGAGTGAAAATAGCCAACTGTACCAAAAGCTGCAGGAGGGGAACCTACAGATCAAGAGCTCCATTACACAACTCTGAATCCAAGACAAAAGGGTCATATGAAAAGTGTAACATGCTGCCCTTCAGCTATTTGCAGAAATTTTGAAACTTCAAATCCTGGGGATATAGTGATTGAGAATATATTTGGATATAGAGAATCCCAATATGTATTAAAGGAAGCACGCCCTTTTCCCTGATATCAGTAACAGAAAAATCAACTTCCAGGACATTTTAATTTACAAGAACATATTAGGAAATACAAGGGCTTTGCAAGAAGCGCCCAAATCAGTAAACATTTTCAGTGTTTCACTGTTTCACTATGAAGAGAGCAAATAGCTTCCCTCTACAGTACCTGATGAAACAAGAAGAGACAAACACAACTACAGGATAGAAACAAATTGCAGACCCTATCCAATTACACAGTTCAAATTCTTAAATCACACAAACTGCAAGTCAGGCATTTCAGTTCAGCTCAGGTCAGTTCAGTTTAGAACAAGAAGAAAAGAAAAAATAGATTTATTTGAAAAAACTCATTTTGTCTGAAAGTAAAACATTGCAAGCCAGCCATGAGCTGTAAGTTCAAACACCTTTGCTAAAAGCCTCTATTCATTTGCAGTTTATTGCATAGCATGAAGCTGCCCACTCTGGTTATATTCTTTTTTAAATGCTTGGAGCAGTAAAATATAAGAAGATTAACCATATGCAATATATATTCATTAGGTAAATACTGAGATGCCAAATCAAATACATTACTTTACATAAAAATTTCTCATAAAATATGAGTGGGCATCATATTTAATACAAATCACAAACAAGAGGCAAATTATTGTCCTGCACGCAAAAGTAATATAAAATAAACACCTTCATATGCAACAGTTTCACCACTTACCTCCAAAAGCTATTCATATATACAATCCATTTATAACAGTAAACTGGATCTGGATTTTGCCATTTTACAATTGTTCCCTCAGGAAGGAGACAATATGAAACTTTATGGCAACTTTTACTTAATGCTGCACGTGAATTATCAGCGGGTCACCGGGAGCAGAATAAGCAGAGTAAGTCCCATTTTCCTTCCATACTTTCTTCTTATTTTTTTATTTTTATTCCTTCTCATTTTGAGAAATGTTTTCCATTAGAATATACCCTTCTGCATTAAAATATAATCATTATTTGGGGGAAAAAAAATGGCCTATAGGTCATGATTCATTACTGCCTGCTAAGAGACCAGTCATTGCTATGAAAGGGCAGAAAACCAGCTCTATTGCAGAATCAGTACAACACTGAACCAGATGAGAATAAATTATTTGAGAAACAAGGGCACAGTTTGTTGGAGCAGCACACAGGTTTACCATAAAAGACTCTTTCTTTACACAGGTGAATGCCAGGACAAACATGGGGACAGTGAATTCACACAAAGATGCCCAGAGCTGGCACAGCACTGGAGAAAGGCCACTGCCCTACTGTGGAGGAGGGTAATGTCTACTCCTCTACCAGTCAGTTCCTGACTCCCAAATTGCATCCCTCCATACAATAGAGCCTTGCTTCCAGCAGTAATGCATGGCAGAGATGTCAGCAAGAAGACGCAAGAAAGCCCACCTATCATTGTTCAGCCCTGCTCATCCTGGTTTCAGTCATGACTTTAGTTTTAAAAAAACTTCTTCACTATACCTTTTAATTTAACATAGTATTCTTTTAACCTTAATAGGTATAAGATTACACATTGCACACAACTTCAAAGGCCTTCAGGAGGCTTAGATTCTCAAAAATCCACTTTTCCTGTGATCAGTCTACACTCTGTATTTTTTACATTAACTTGTGGAGAAGACTTGAATGTAACAGCCTCAAGGATTTAGGTCTGCATTTCTGTTACTAGAGAATTGTTCAGGGTACCTAATGGCTGGGGCTGGCAGCTCTTGCTAGAGCTATAAATCCAAGCTAATACAGAGTCAGGAGAGTAATCAGTGCAAACTTTCATGTGCATCCACATCAATCCAGACAGTTTCACCATTCACAGGCACATCACAGAGCAGATTCATAGCTAACAAAGTCTCTGGAGGTTCTGTGATGATTTACACTAGCTAGCCTATAGTTTCTGCGTTTTAGACTTTTACTTCCCAAGTGGTCAAGAGTCTCTCAGAGGAAAAAAAATAGGAAACAGGAAGTAGGATATTAGAAGGGTGGGGAAAGAAGGTGTGTTGGAGCCGTTCTGTCAGAAAAGAACTAAACACAAGCTCTCAGAGCTTCCATGAGTACACACAAGCTGAACTGCACCAAACTGCAGCTCCTGTTCAAAAGGGGTTGAGCTCCAAGATTGCTATTTTGCCCTCCTTGCTGTGCTGTCTATATTCTATTGCTCTTCCAACAATCTCTTTCTCCTTTTCCCTGTGCCTTATTATCACATCCTCCACTCCTAAATCTACAAAACCACGCAATATTCTCAAATGCCATCATCTATTTGCCAAAAGGATGAAATTCTACCATTTGACTTAAAAGAAGGAAAAATAGCATGGTTTATATCTTATCAGGCAGAATTACTACTTTAATCCATCATACTGGGTATAGTGGAAAAATTATGGCCCAGAGCCCCTTGAAGACCACTTCATTAGGTTTTAATTACCTATAACACTGCTGCTGTGATAAGAGACACAGTATATTCTTGATTTCTACATGAATCATGGTAAGTGAGCTGTTTGGCCCTGATTAACATAGTGCTATGAGACTAATATGAGTGTTATTGGGAGAGAGTATGACATGTCTTCCCCAACAGAAGCAAGAGACATGCTTTGTAAGTTAAAATACAGTTTTGCTTCCTCCTCCTTAAAATTTTACAATCACAGTGATAGATAGTGTATCACCTTTCATGATTTTACAACTATTTACATTTGGAGTAGGTACTTTATAGTTAGTTTTCAGGGGAGAAGTAGTTGAATTGCAACAAGATGCCGGAGAGTCAGATTCAAAATTTGCGTAACTGATTTGAGTATTCTATAACAATGTTTTTCTTCTTCTGCCTTAGGAACCAAGTACTGCAGGGTAATGTGTAAAATATGAATAACACAAATGGACAGGCATGAGAAAATACACAGAAAGAAAGGGAAAAGAAACTGTGTGCCTTCTTCCAGCCAAATCAAATAGCACTATCTGCTGTTAACTTGACCTATTACACCAAGATGGTGGGAAATCTGTTGAGGAAGGCAGAAGCATGACTAAACAAAAAAAAAAGTAAATACTGCTTTCCCCAGCCATATATACGAAAACAAAAGCAAACTGATGTTATTTTTTATTTCTTCCCCAGGAACCACACTTTTTGACAGTGCTGAGATTAACAACATCACTCTCAGAATGTGTGGCCAGACACTGCACTCAAAATAACACTTTATGACTTCATTCACTCGTAGGTCTTGCTAAGCTTCTCCAGAATTTTTGATGCAGAGCATTATCACACTGCTGGAGTATTGATTGATCCACTGCAATATGGGCAAGAGGTGCTCACATAGGCTTGAAATCCCTTGCTTGGGTTTGCAAATAGTTCCCCCAGGTAAGATTTATATTAGTGAGATTGGAAGAAGCGAAGCAGAGTTCACAGGGTTTTCAGAGATATAATTCCACCTCCTAAATAATTTGTGAATTTAAAACTCACGTGTAAAAAAATGCATATATTATTTACATTCATTTTTCACAAATACTGTGTAACCAGAGGGTTCTCAGTGATTATGCAAGAAGGCTAACCTTCCCACTTTTCTTAACACAGCCATAAGGTTTCTCAGGGTATGTACCACAATAGATTTTGGGATCAGTTTTAATTGGTGTCTGAGAGAAAGCTGTAGTAATTCAATTTGATACTACTTCTGGCCAACAGACAGCATGGAGCACCCTATGAGCTCAGAGGATAGCACTGTATTTGCTGAAACTACTAACTTGGGGGGAGCTGTAAAACTAGATCCAAGAACGAGGACATAAGCAAGTGAAAATTCAGGTAGTAATGGAAATGTAGATTGCAGAATACCAAGGATGATCAGGGGTCTGAAGCACCTCCCGTATGAATATAGGCTGGGAAAGGTGGGGCTGTTCAGCCTGGAGAAGAGAAGGCTGCGTGGAGACTTCATAGCAGCCTTCCAGTATCCGAAGGGGGCCTATAAGGATGCTGGGGAGGGACTCTTCATTAGGGACTGCAGTGGTAGAATAAGGGGTAACGGGCTCAAACTTAAAAAGGAGAAGCTTTAGTTGGATATAAGGAGGAAGTTCTTCACTGTGAGGGTGGTGAGGCACTGGAATGTGTTGCCTAGGAAAGTTGTGAATGCTCCATAGCTGGCAGTGGTCAAGGCCAGGTTGGACAAAGCCTTGGGTGATATGGTCTAGTGTAAGATGTCCCTGCCCATGGCACGGGGGTGGAACTAAATGACCTTAAGGTCCTTTCCAACCCTAACTATTCTATGATTCTCTAAGGATTCTTGTCCTACTGAAGTTGAGAGAAATGGCAGCTATGACACTAAGGCTTGTGTCATCAACATTCAAATACCCTTTGAGTGAACAATACTGCATTTTGATTAAATTGTTTAGGATACTTCAATCACTATTGTTTTTTTCCAGATTGATTTTTTTTTTCAATTATTATTATTGCAAATTGATCTACACCCCCAGAGCTTACACTGTGATAGGAGCAAATATGAAAGTGCAAGGGCTGTTCATTACAGAACACAAGCAGGATCTAAATTATTTCCCTATATCAGTCATACATTAATTTATGTTAGTGACTAATTACCAGCAGTTAAACTCCTCAGGCTCATGCAAAGACGACATAGCAGGGAGTTCCTAAATCTCCTATATAACTTGGCATGTGAAAAGAGCCCTGCTGTAACTCAGCTCTGATCTAGAGCTGGTGGGAAGTACTGCAGTCAGCCACTTTAGCCTCAGAAAATACCAGGACGTCAAATTCTGAACGTTTCTATAGATTTCAATATAACTCCACTAAAAAAAAGTGTTCCAATGAACTATATTCTCCCTTATGCCTTTAGATCTGAACTTTGCTCTGTTCCAAAATGGTTCCAAGTCAGTATTTAATGGTGTGTACTTGCATTACACGTTAATGGGAAAAAAGATGCTCAAGGTAAGAAAAATCATATCCTTTTTTTCCAAATTTCCTGCAGATATAGACCCACTCTTCCTGGACAAAAAAAAAAAAAAAAAAAAAAAAAAAACCAACAAAAAACAAAACCAACCAGAAGTGCAGTGAATATGATTAGCATATCTATAAGCTGAGCCTAATACATTCTGCCTTTCTGTGTGAAGAATTGATAAAACTGTCCCCTTGGAGAAGCAGCCTGTAAGGAATGTGATACAGAAAGTAAGTGCAAGCTCCACAGAATAATCAATTGCATAAAAGCTTGGAAGCAGGTGGTTATGCAGCTATTCCCCAAAAAGTATTCGGAGTTTCTAGAGGATCACAAAGTAAAAAGGAGAAAATGTCAAACCTTGTAAAAACAAGGGGAAAAAACCCACAACAAAACAAACACACACAAAAGCCCATGAAATAACTCTTGAAATGCAGACAGAACTCCTTCTTTGAACTCAAAGCTGACCAAATTGCTAAGAAAGCACTACACTTTTCTTTGAGCATCACAGTTCAAGGACTGCATGGATCAGAGAGAGCGGAGAAAAACAAGAGGTCTAGAAAACCTAACCTGTAAGAAAGACTTAAAGCATGGGGTCAGTTCAGTTTGGAAAGAGGAGACTGAGAAAAAAAGAATATCAGCAACATAAGAGAGATATAAAAAACAGACAGAAACTAACTGTTGTTCATGCCTGCTAGTGCTAATAGAACAAAGAGGTTTAAGCTTCACAAATGGATTCTTAAACACGAATGAAACTCTCCCAGTGTACAGATATTTAAGAATCTGGAAGTGACAGCAGGGAGGAGTGTAGACTGTTGTCATTATCGGTTTCTAAGAACATGATATCTAAACTTCATCCTGCACCAGAAGGAAAAAAAAAAGTCATTCCTGGCATCACCTTTAATAAGCGCATACCTATTTTGTCTAGCAGATAGCTGTCATCCTTCAGATTCAAGCAAAACACTCCAGCCTTCTTCTGTCAGATAAAGGCTTCTGGCTTATTTGTAAAGGCTGGTCTGAAACTGTTAGTTAACCTACACATGTGAAATGCTTCAAGATGCTCTAAAACATGAAAATGGGTTTGGAGCAAGGAGGAAAGAAGCTAGGACAAAGACAAATGAAAGGGAGAACAAAAGTAAAGAGCAGATCAAGTTCTGTTCTTGTGAGTCATGCTGGAAATCCAGGGTAGTTTTTCTTGGGCTCACATAGGTGCAATTAGCAGCAAAAATTCTCCTCTTTTGTTAAACTAGTTAAGGGTGCCATTTGCAATGTTAGCACCCAGCCACTCTTGCCTTATTCAAATCTTTACAGGACAAGGGAAATAGCCTGCATATGAGGTGCCTCAGTGTCACATCTCTGTCTCTGGTGAATGTCAGTCTTTCAGCTACATGATCCGATTGCTGATCTTAGCGACAAGAATGTTGTTGGGTAGGGCACAGAACTGGAAACAAGATGGCTTTTTTTAACAAGAAGTTCAAGCCGAATCCAAACTGGATTAGGACTTTCTAAATGCACACTGTTAGCAGGCCAATTGAAGAAGAGTGGGTTCTCCAAGAAAATGGGGCTTTGTGAGGAGGCAGCTTTCTCAGTCTGCTATTCATATACTTCAGAGTATTTCAGGGCAGATAACTTGTGCAGAAACAAGAGTTTCTCCTTCTTTTGTAAATTTCTCATTACATTCTTCATGTTGATGGCGCTACCACCTCAGCCCATTTTCCATTTACTTGTACAGCAGCACCCAGACCTTCTTCCACTTGATGCCCTCCCTGTTCCAACTGCCAGACCCTGCTCCCACATGGGCTTGTTCTCCTTAAAGTTCTCTTTCCCTCTTAATTCCTGTGCAAAGATTGCTGGCTTCAGTAACTAGGTCCTGAAAAGTAATCTAAGGCACATAACCCAAAAAATCATCCAGTCTTGAACCTCTGCAGAGAGCTGGCATATTGTAGATAGCACTAGGAACCCACCTTCAGTGCCACCATCTGACAGCAGCAGGTTTGTACCTTATGGGCCACTTCAGGTTTCTCTTCACATGTGGCTCTGCTGGGATTAGTTTCTTGCAGCCTGAGGTTGTTCCTTGCACACCTGATGCTTGGATACCCATCAGCCAGCTACCAGCATGCCCAGCACACTCACAGCAAAATGTCACCATCAGATAGGGTTTCATGTCACATTCCTCTTTGCCATTTACTCTGTCACTAAGGAGCTGCACAGAAAATGTACCTGCTTTTAGTGAAATGAAGAAGATGGACCTATTATTTTACAATATAAGAACACACCTGCACCCATTATTACAGTGTTCGTATAATTGGTTAGGAAGAAATGAGGAGCAGGCTGTAAAATACATGCCATTATAAGCATTCCCCATATATTCTGCAGAGTAACAACCACACCTGAAGAGGAAATATTTCTGTGCCTCAGAAAGCAGTCATACAGGACTCACTTGTCATTGTATACTTACCACTGTCCTCATGATGCACTCCTGCCTCTTTGCAAAATGCTACTGAATGGAAATTCAGGTGTCAGCCTAGGATAGCTGCCTATGGCACTTATTTCCCACAGCCTCCCCTTATAGTCAGTAAGTGCAAAATTCACTTTACCTCACTCCAGCCTGGATGATCAAGGGAATTTAGAGGTTGGATATGGTTAGAGATTACAACACACGCAGGTGTGCAACCATATATGTGTGTTTACTTTAATGTCGAAATATACTGCTTGTACTGAGAAGGGTCTAACTTGATATCGCAGGAGTTGAACAAAACTTTCCTTCTCATTGTTCCTTCTGCAGCGAGATGACACTCAAAGGCACAAAAAAGAATGGGAAATCTGAAATACAGAAATTAAATAGAAATTACAACATTAAATATGTTTACAAGTTACTAAAGTCAATACCATAACAATGTATGCCCAGAATACTGAGTATTATTCTTGTATAGTGGCACTTCCTAACTTTTTGAGATATTGATTTTGCAATCTGAACAGCTTTAAATGTGTATGCATACAGTTAGAGAGTGATTTCTGCATTTTTGGGGAAAAGAAAAAAAATCAAGTACATCCAGTTAGGCTTTTAAAATGCCCAAGTACAAATTTTATAATTGTGTGCTGTTTTAATATTTTGGTTTAGCATATGGCAACAGTTCTACATCTCTGGATCAGTGTATTTTCTCCTCACAGCTTTTTCTAAGCCATGACACTCTCTCTTCCTATGTTCCCACAAATAAAACCAACACAAGTGTTGAACCCTGCTTTGAAAATAAGAAAGGAAGCTGCTACTGGAATATGCTCTCTGAGAATACTGCAACTTGTGATCCTCATCTTTTTTGCTCTCAGAGGACCCTGGGTCTATTGTTCTTGAGATCACGTGAATAACCCTTTTGGGAATGGTCTTTACAGGACTTCAGAGATGCAGGGTGTGTGTCTGCCCATAAGGGTTGAGATTATCTGAAGGAAAGATGTGGGAAGGAGAAATCTGGTTTTGCAGATGCCTGGCTTAGTGTCCAAAAAGTCTTCTCCTAGTTTGTCATTGTTCTTTCTTGCCTTAATTTGGTTGAATTTTTAAGTACCTGGTAGGGCGTCTAGATCCAGGAAAAGGTGCTCTGTTAACGTGCACGTAGAAATTAGGAATGAATAAATAAATTGCCACCCCAAACTACAAGTGCCTGACATCTTAATGCTTCAATATAACATTAAGCACTTACTGCAAGTGCAAGTTTTCTTATTTCACACAAAAAGAAACTTAGAATGAATAAAAAAGACAAAGAAAAAAAAAAACAGAAAAAGAAACCCTTCGTGTTTACTCCTTTTGGCTAGGGTTACAAGAAGCAATCACTTCATCCCTGAGGGATGCCACTTCTGCAGCACATTGCAAAAACAAAATCCCACCCGCGCATAAGAAAACAGAACACAGTTAGCGTAATTAGATTTCCACTTCAGTATTTCCACTCCTGGTATTCATCCTTTGCAAGTTTTACCACATTATTAGAGACATTAGTGGTTGCTAATACACACGGATGCAATTAAGAGAGAGCAAAGAAAGGATTCACAAACAAGCAGAAGAGCTCTGTATTTGGAGAGGGTATAAAAACAATCTCTTGTTCATTTTTCTATTTAAGCTGTGAAAGGAGGGTGTAGACTGATCAGGATGAAGGGTCTTGCAGCAAAGCTTGTAGTATTGGTATGAGAGTAGATTAAAGGAAATTTACACTTTGTGCCATTTCTTTTTTTATAGAATTTGTGACTGCTCTTCAAACTCAGGAATGTTTTCACCTGGATCTATATAATAATGTTGTTGACACAGCGGGCATAATTCTACGCGCCACTAAAGTAATCAAAAACTACCGATAGAAATGAGTCAGTGCAGGTTTTTTCTTTTTTTATCTCAGCCCAGGAGACCTTGAAGATTTTCAGCCAAAATTCTAAGAAAATAATTTAATTTCCTGATAACCTACTTTTAATCTAAAAACAACATCTATGTTTTCTTTTTTGGAGAAATTCCATTTGTGTATATTTCCGGAAGAACATTGTAAGAGCCTCCCAGGGAATTACCACATAATGAATAAATGCCAAAGCTGAGCTGAGAGTTTACCTCTAAAGCTCTCTCTTCAGGCTTTCCAGGGATATTGACATGATTCTGATTTTACTTGGTTCTCCAGAGGAAACCCTGAATAGAATTAATTTAAGACAAGAAATTCTGCCTCGTGTGCTACTCAGGGGCCTCAGCTTTTTATTGAGGTCACTAGGCAGTCAGGAATACGTACTGAATATGAACAGCTGTCCAAATGGCCTCTCTGAAGAAGAATAGCTGCTGTATCAACACTTAACTCTGTGTTTTCCCTTCTGAAGATGAAGAGTTCTCCATTTTTCAGTAGGAAGCTGGATAGAAAGATGTTTGGAGGACAGCAGAAGTAAGATATAAGCCTGAATTCTCCTTTGCTTATGATTGAAACAGTTCAAGCCATCTTCCCTGAATACAGCTGGATATAGAACGAGTTCATGTAACGACTCAAACACATGAAGTAGGCTGACTCACTGAGGGATTCACTGCATGTTAGTTCAGACAGTAAGATAGGAGCATGGGATGAGCAGTCCAGCTACAGATGTCACAACTCAACTGCCAAGGATTTTCTCTCCTTCTTTAAGAACTGTGGGTGCTCAGTAAGATGAATTTGTCTTTCCAGAAGCAGTAAATACCCATTTTTCCAATCCAGTTTTTAAAGTAAAGTGCTGACAAAGATTCAAAACTGTTTGAGGGTACCCTTCACTGACACCTTTTTGAGATGCAAAATTTACATATCTGGTTATATGCCCTTAAAAAGAGAATGAATAACCTGATAGTGAAATCTAGACATTGTCTACTAATTTTTGAGCTGATAGAGGCACTTAAATCTAACCTTATGAGCAGTCCCATTAGTTCAAAATCTATTAGTCCAGTAAGACTCTGTCTTGACGTAATCATACTGAAATATTGTTCTCTATCACAATTTGAGCAATTGCTGTGAGCTGGTGGATAATTGTAGGCAGTTTCAACAGTACAGGCAAACTGACTCATCTCTTGCAAGCAAACACCAGGAGGGAACAGCAAGAAACATTTACTTACCAAGTAAATGTTGATCCTTGAAAATGCTCAGATCCAAACACCAGTGGCTTTCATGAAAACAAAAGCTTAACTTTAAACACAGTTGTGTTGACAGGAGCTATTTGGTGGCTACCAAGGGACCTTATGCTTTATGTGAGTATTTTAACCCCATCACAAGTAAGGGAACATTTGGGATCTGGGCCTTTTCTCTGCAGGGCTGCCTGAGAAAAATCTTCTGGGGCACCAGGACTAACAACTTGATAAGGAGTTAAATACCGCATGATTTTGTTTTACTATCAACAGGAAGCTAAGAGATTTGAGCATGGCACAGTTTGCTTCCATAGCAGCTAGGAATAACCATGAATAAATCAAGGAGATGCTTAGGAGTGTTCATTAATTTGAATTAGAACATGTTTCCTAAGCTAATTAAAAAATATTCATCCAAATTATTTGGACTCTGGCGCATATTCCATATTGGTCATGTCAGCATTAGACATATTTTCCCCCTGAACCTACACAGTATTGACAGACTACTTTGCAGGCATATGTATTACCTGTCTAGCAGCCCCTGAATGAAAAAGGGGTAATTCTCTAGAAATGTTTTATCTATGGATTCATGTGTTCATGTGTCTCCCCATATTAGATCTTCACCTTCAGTTCATAATATCTAATTATCCTGCTAGCCTGTGCTCAGTTATTTAAAGCCTAGCCCTTACTTATTGTGTTTTATAGTTTAACATAAATAAATCAGAGGTTAACTGGCTCAACATAACAAAAGAAGTCACTAGCTCAGTAATACAAAAGGAGTCAGGATTATGTTGAGCTCCTTAATATTAGTAACCAGGCTTTAAAGAAAAAGCAGAGAGCAACAAATGCCAGCCACAGCCAGGTACAATAGAGAAAGTCAGTAGTCACAGAGAAGAGTGTCTCCTATCTGAACTGCAGACAGTTCTGAGCAGGTCCTGCCATCTGCTGAATGCTTTTCACCTGGAGCTTGATAAAATCAACAGAAGCTTCAACACTTCAGTGGCTCAGATCAGGGCCAAGGAAAAGATACAAAAAATGCAATGTTTTATCCAATTAAACCTGAATAATCTTAAATGAAAAATAGATATGGTATCATTAGATGACTTATTATGAGATAAATTATGGACTGAGTGGGCAGGAATGATACAGGGTTAATTCTTCATTTCTCATCTGTTTTCCCTCCCATCTTGTATGTGTTAAAGATATGGCAGTGATAATGCTGTAAGGTTTTAAGTATACAAGGGAAGCAATGTGCATAGGGCAAGATGGCTTTATTTTATTAGACTAGCTGATACAGTCAGAAAAGCGTAAAAGCTTTTGATCATCTGTTACATTCCTATGGGGCAAATGGGATGCTTGCCATGGTATGAGAAGGGAAGATAAGCTAGACCCAGCAGCTTTGATCTTCCAGATAATATTACAGTAAAATCCCAGTCCTACTATCCCGGTGCTTAATGAAGTGTCCAGAGCTCTTTGTTTCCTTCTTTCTTTCCTTTCTTCTTTCCTCCTTTTTTGGTTTTATTAGGGAGGGTCATATGCGGTTTTTGTTTGGCTGATTTGCTTTGTCTCTGTGGTTCGGATGTACAGTCAGGTTACTGACGAATGGCTGCCATGGGCTAGCCGAGCCTTGATAACATCCACAGCAAATACAGTGTAATACAAGTTATTTTCATCTCAGTGGATGAAGCTTAAGCTTCATTATCTCACACTTACCAGGACTTAGAGTGCTCCAAATACAGTTATTTCTGCTATTCTATTCTTGTCTTTTCAGATACACAGAGTAATATTTTATGCCTCCTGTTATGAACTTCAGCTTAGAACTGGTTTCCAACAGCATTTTGCCTGTTTTTAGGATATTTTTGACAGTTTGAATGAATTTTACACAAGAAATAACTTTTTACAGAACCTGTAAACTGTATCACCCTTTTCCCAACGTAAGTCACCAAAGCAATTTCCCACTCTTTAACAAATAAAGGTTTTACTACTACTGAAATAACAGTGTTATTAAAAACTGGGCTGCATTAAAAGAATAATGTGAAGCAAGGTGATTCTCCTCCTCTTCTCTCATGGGACAACCCCCTGCCCCCCCTATTGCACTGCATTCATCTCTGGGACCCCAACATAAGAAGGATGTGGAACTGTTGGAGTGAGTCCAGAGGAGCCCACAAAGATGATCAAAGGGCTGGAGCACCTCTGCTTTGGTGACAGGCTGAAGGAGTCGGATTCGTTCAGTCTGGAGATAAGAAGGCTCCGGTGAGACTTTAGAGCAGCTTCCACTGCCTAAAGGGGGCCTATAAGAAAGCTGGAGAGGGGATTTTTAAAAGTTGATGTAGTGACAGGACAAGGGAGAATGGGTTTAAACTGACAGGAGGGAGATTTAGATTAGACATTAGGAAAAAATTCTTCACTATGAGGGTGGTGAGGCCCGGGCGCAGGGTGCCTGGATAAGCTGTGGATGCCCCATCCCTGGCAGTGCTCAAGAACAGGTTGGAGGGCTTGGAGCAACCTGGTCTAGTGGAAGGTGTCCCTGCCTGTGACAGGAGAGATGGAATCAGATGCTCTTTAAGGTCCTTTCCAACCCAAACACTTCTATGATTCTATGAAATCAGGATTTCAGTTCATGCTCCTCTTTTCCACGAGCTCAGCATAGATGGCCTCTTTATAGAAATTGTTCTAAAGACTCACAAATGGTGGGACTCGCACAAAGCCTGTCTGAAGATCAGGATTTAAGAAGTCAAATATCTTCTATGACTCAAATTATTAAGCCAATTGTTTTAAAAGCCAAAACATTCCTAACCCTGTTGTTCTCAGTACTTAATTGTCCAACATAGGAGCTCACACCTGTATGATAAATGAAATTATTCCCTGTTGAGGATGATCTCTCTATTTTCAGAACTCAGTAGCCTGTAGGCATTTAAAACCATCATGCTCCTTTCTAAACCAAACAATTCCAATTACCCTTATTAGTGCTAGTGAGATTACTTGCAGTATCTTTTTAACACCCACACTGAATACAATGTTTTCTCACTCTAACAATAGCATTTGACTTGGAGTTTGCTTCTGAAGGCGTGCAAGCTTTTAGGGAAAGGTGAAGCAAATAGAAGAATAATTCTGAATTAATGGAAAAGCACTGAATCATTTTAAGAAGCTGAGTTCAGTGACACTCAGACTCAATTATCTGTCAAGAGGTGAATCTAAGCCTCCCAAGGTATAGAGCATTCCCACTTCCAAAACAACAAGATATTCAGTCTGTATGAAAGCTGACAGCAAAAGAAAATAGTTGTTGTGCAGCAGGGAGTAGGATTCAAAGTGTTTTGTCCAGCTGAGGGCTAAGAACTAACTGGGCTGCACCAAGATCAGCACTTAGTAACAGGCAAGAACAGAGGTGCAAAGAAATTCACATGCAAGCAGGCAACATTTTCCATAAGGATATTCCTTCCCCCATGGAGTCTCCATGTTCTTATTGTGAAGCTTGCCTTTGTGTGTGGGATTTTGTGCTGTTATTCTCCAGCCTTCCTTCCCTCTGGCAGAAAAGCATCAAAACAAAATACCTCCTTCACAGAGCTGTTGCTACTCAGCTCTTCAGCAGAGATAAAACCACTACACTTTGAAAATGCCATTAAAAATACAAGGAAAACTACTCAGTTCTTTGTGCATCTTGGCAGGAAACCCTCAAGCCTGCAGCCTTCCTGGCACCTCAGCAAGAGGAGGAACGGAGACGCTTACCTGACAGATACCAGTCTCTGCGCAGGAGGAGAACTGATCCAAGAGCCAAGGTCACTCTTAGCTCATAAAAAAAATTAAAAAAAAAATAAATAAGCAGGCTATTGGCAAATAACCATCTGAGAGAGCTGTTTAGAATAAGATTAGCAGGAAAAATCCATTCAGACTTCTTTGGAGGTGTTTTGGACTTGCACCCATGGCTGCCCCCGAAGCTGGGCACTGTGGAGAATTGGCCCTCAAGCCATGCAGAGCCTTCCCCTAGGGTTTCTCATAGCTATGGCTCAGCCTCCTACATCTCCTCAGTAAATCCTGCAGGAGATGGTGGCTGGTACCAGAAGCATGTCATGGCCCTACAGACATCTGTACTAACACTTGTGTACCCCCAAACTGCTCTGCCCCAATTCCCCAAATCCTCAGTGGTAATTGAAAGCTAACAGCCCCTTGTGATCTTGTAGATGGAAGTGGCATGAAGTGAGATATATATTTAATAATAATTGATAATTACAGGGAAAGATAAAAATTAACCCAAAACCATGAGCCCAGCTTTGATTATTTAGGTACCCTTTGTCTTCTTATCGGAAACAAGAGTCCTACCTAAATCACAGGTACATATGTACAGACATGGTCCGTTATATTTCTTCTTCTATGAAGGGAATATGGTTCTTCATAACATGAATGCTATCAGCAATGTCAAGCAATATCCTTGTTGGGAAAATATTGCTTATTTCTGAGGAAACAAGTTGACCTTTGACAGAGCAAGACAGTTTTATGTAGCCATCAGCCAATGTCAACGAGATTTCTACAATAATTATATTCTTTCCGACTCCAATTTCTAAGAGCAACACCAGCAGCAATTCCTTATCAGTTTATGTAAAAGCACTGCTAGAATTTCCTTTACATCAGCAACACATACCTAATTATTTTTAGTGATCGCATTATGTAAAACACTTCAGTGACCAGAACCTAAAATTAACCAGATTTGGGGGAGCAAAAAAACTGAAGTCCATCGTATCTCATTTAACTTTAGTGAACTCAATTTATTTTTATGAGATTCATTTTTTTAAGCTATCATTTTTACCCACTTATTTTATTATTAATTTTTTCTAATTAGGAAATAATTCGCATTGCAAAACTGCTGCCATTTTCCCGATGTAAGTGCTGAGAATATTGCTGGAAATGTGCTTCTGGTAGTCTCCTGGAATGAGATTAACTCTGTCATCAACGAGTTTGGACAGATTTGGGATGCTGATTCTGGAGCTGACAAACTGGAGGCAAGAGGCAGTTGGGGTATTATCAGATACATCCTAATCCATCCACAACACCACACAACATCAACCCCATGACACAAGTGCTCCATGCTGCTTTGAGGACAGCTGTGCTTCCAGTACTCTCTAATCAAGCTGTTTCATCTATGCTGTATCACTACTTGTTTCAGCTGCTCTAGCTCAAGTACAGAAATACAGCAAAGGAGGCACAGATACAAGTATCCTACTGCTATTATTCATAGATGTGTTTACCAGTAAATAATGGTTACATGTCCTCAAGTGGATAAAAATATTTATTGCATCCCAATACCAGACAAGTAATGAGAGGAAACAGAGAAATAAAAACAGGTTATTATGTTGGAGGAATGAACATGATTTCTGATGTTGTCTAAAGGCTTTAGAGTCTGTGAGCAGGTGACTGTTACTGTGATTTAGTCATTCCCTAAGCTTAGAGGTAATGTCAACAAGAGCTAAAGAGCAGGAAGATCAAAATAAGAGACCCCAGGGGAATCCAAGAGATTCCCCCCCAAAACCCATTTCACAATACTACCACAGGGAAAGACAATCTATGTTTTATATAGCGTGGGCCAGACTCTGAGCTGTCTTACAGCAATCTCCTGACATAACAGAGGTGGGACAGCAGGGGAAAGAAGTACTATGCTAAGTTATTTCTTTCTATTGCTACAAATCAAGGTATTTATTTATACATTTTTAATTCTTTAATGTTTGTTACTCAGCATCTGCTAAAAAAAAAGTCAAGCCCAATGTCTGGAGAAAGAAAAGCAAATGACCACAGCCCAACAAAATCAGTAGCAACTTTTGAATCAGGATGCCTACATTCACCTCTCAAGCTTTGTGGGCCTGGTCCTGGCTGTAAAATGGGGAGAAGCAGGAAAGGGTCTTTGTATCCACACTGGGACAATGATAAACACTCTATCGATTGCTAAGGCAAAGTGTGGCTTGAGGGTAGTTCTGCCTTTAGAGAGGTAAGAGCAGAGTTCGTTGGACAGTCCATTTGACTCCTGTTTTGTTTGCATTGTGGTACCCTCCACATGGTGTCTGCCATGGGAAGGAAGCAGTACCTCCTGTAGTACCTACTACCTATCTAGGCAGTACCTACTACCTGTTACTGCCTCTGCTGATTTTTGGAAACTGTCTCATTTAAAACTGCTCTTTTCTGGCTCATGATGAGTTCTTTGTTTGGAGTCATCCTGTGCTCATGATCAGCATCAGTAAACACAAGCATTCTCAGGAAGAAACAGTGTGTGACGGGTGAGAATTGGCTCTCCTCCTCCCTCACCACTAGGCTTTTCACATCAGGCCGTAAACACCTCAAACTAGTGATGCTTTTTGAGAGATGGGGCCTCATGCTATGAAGTTAATGGAGCCAGGTGTATTACAAAGAAAGAAAAGTCATTAGGCCTGATTTATGTCTACCTCTGAAGCACTACCAGTGACAGCAAAAGACTTAGAAAGAACTAGTGGTGTTCAGGTTTCCAGTACCTCAAGGGGCCAACAAGACAAGTGAAGAGGGACATTTTGCATGCTCATGTAGGGACAGGACAAGGGGGAATGGCTTTAAGCTGACAGAGATGAGATTTAGGTTAGACATTAGGAAAAAAGTTTTCACTATGAGGGTGGTGAGACCCTGGAAAAGGCTGTGCAGACGAACTGGGGCTGCCCCATCTCTGGAAGTGTTCAAGGCCAGATTGGACAGGCTTTGAGCAACCTGATCTAGGTGAAGCTGGGGTTGGAACCAAATGATCTTTAAGGCCCTTTCCAACATGAACCATTCTATGATTCTATGATTTCTTTTTCTAGAAGTAGGTATAAATCCTATTCCATAAATAACTTCGAAGGATGCTGAAGAAAAGGCATACATGCACAAAATTGAAAACAGCACTGCATCCACTGAAAGGTAAACTAATAGTTGTTTCCACATATGCTAAAAAACATTGGGGATGACTTAATCCCTAAGTGGGCTCCCAAATAGTATAATATTAATAACAATGGGTTTCAGTAACAATCTGCACAGAAATGTCCTTTGGATTTGAAAAACTTTGTCTTTTTTATCTGGATAAAGTTGAATCATTTTTTCTCATTCTCCAAATGAAAATGAATGGAACAGAACAAAAAACATATAGCTTAAGAGGGGATACAAATTCCTTGTCTAAGGGAAAATTGTAAGTGCATGGGAAATTTGTTGTGTAAATTGGAGACATCTCTCTGAGGGGACCAATATGAATGTTCATAAAAATGCAAAGAGATTTGAGAAGTTTTGCAATAATTATTTCCATCAGGTGGGCAGAATAAATATACAAAAAGTGCAAAAAAGTACAAAAAAAAGTGCATAAAGAAAATACTGCAAAAAGACAAATAGAAATTCTGAAAGCATAGAGAATAGCATTTCTAGGAGCAGAAAGAATGGGAAATTGATATCACAGGCAAAGGGCTGGTAGTTATTCTTATAGCAGAACAGGATCAAAGTCAACACAGGTCTCTAGCATCATATCTTATTAATTAAGGTTACTTGAGCATGAGTGACTGGCAGGTGAAGTAGGATTGAATTGCTACATGAACCTCAATAGAATTATTATCCACTGCCGAAGACTGACAGAGAGTTGACAGGTTCAACTCCATCATGATAGTCATGGACTAAAAGGATAGTTGTGATTAAAAGCTTTGAAAGCAAAAAAGAAGCTATATCCTGACTTTTAAAAGAAATAAATAATATAAAACAAAACTAACAAATAAATAAATAAAGGAAATCTTAACCTTCCATTCTCTTTGCAGGAGAAGAAAATAAAGTTATAATTTTCATCTCAACATTTCATTGAAATAACTGGGTCAATTAATACTGATAAGAAATGGAAAAATAAAAGACTGTGATAAAAATATTGTGACAGTAGTACAGAAGCTTTTTGGAACAACATCACATAACCTATGCATAGAGAATATAACCAGAGCATGTGTCCTTACAGTCATCTTAAATCTAGAAAAGTTCCTCTTTGATCTAGAGAAAGTTGCCTTCATAGAGAGAGAAAAGTACTAGTGTGTGCTAGTTTAAGAACCAGGGTTTGTGCTGATATCTTTTGAATTCATGACAAGGAGACCTGCACCTCTGATTTAAGAAAACATCCTGAGGAAGCTCTGAGCATCCTTCACCTAGTCCTTAGTGGAAGACACAAAATATTCTGCTTCAGCTTAGTCTAACAGAGGTAGGAGAAATCTCGTTATGCCTTTTAATTTTATTAAAGCTGGTAAATTTAGAACATGGAATGTGCTCTTTCCATTTAAGCAACTCAGCAGAGGGCTGCTGAAGGTTACTATTTCTGCAAGTCATATACCACAATTATCCGTGAATAACTACAGAATGCACTAACAGCTTGAAGCTCTATGAAAAGTTGTAACAGGTTTTAAAAAAGAGAAATAAAGATAACTAACATAGTGTAAACACTAGAGGTGGACTGTTTCTAGGTGTATAATATATGTTTAACTCAGTTTATGGTTTAGTCAATGATTTTGAAAGTTCCTTCTAAAAACAGGAAAAAGACATATGGCATTTGGGATCCAATCCAATTTCCATTGCACTCCCTGTTATTTTAAAGAAAAGCAAGAGGTTTCTCAAGAGAGGTGTAAAGCAGCAGAATTAAAATAATATAGACCTGGTCCTGCAAGGCAATGAAGATAAATCTATGCAGGGCCAGCTGCTCCACTCAGAAACCCCAAAGTAAATTCACTTCATTACAAGCCACCAAAATTTCTCCAAATGCTCACTAGTTTAGCAAGGAATACAGCCCAATATCAAATACTAGAGTTTTGTTTTCCTAAGAGGCAGGAGGAGCTGGGGAGGGCAGGAAGGAGGAATCAACAGCAGAAGGTTTTACAGCCCACAACGACTTCAAAACTGGTCTGTGGATTGATACAGAAATAGATACCTGGCAGAGGCACACACTTTATTTACTCCTCAGCTCTTTGGACATGCAAGAAACATGCCCAATACCAATGCTTATGCCAAATTAGCCATCGAAGCTTCAGAGCTGTTGCGTGGGGAAAATGCAAGAAATCCTTGATATCTCTATGAGAGTTCTCCCAGGAACCAGCAAAACCAGGAGGTGCAGTTGTGCTTCCCTCTGCCTGCAGAGTCGTCACAGGCGAGGGGAACACCTGGGAATAAACTAGGTGACAAAGTGTAACTCTGCATAGTGCTTCCAACAAGAGCACCGAAGTGCTGAAAATCCCATCGGAGGACAGTGGCAGAAGGAGCCCTTTCTAGTGATGTGAAGTGTTGAGCTGTCTCTCCTGGCCTTCAGCATGGGTGACTGAGTGCTCTCTCTCCACATGCCCTTGACTCATCAGAGTTGCTGAATGATATTTTAAACAAAACAAAAAGACAGAAGAATCTCCAGCGGCTGAGAGGACCTGAGACAGGCTTAGTGTGTAGTGTTCCAAAGAGATAGTCATTTGAAGCTTAAATGTTGCAGAAACCATGACCTCTTAGCTTTCATGCAGGAGCTACACAGTAATTACCACCCTTCACCTGCTCCTACTGGATTTTTTGCTGTCTTTTTCTGCAACTCTAAATCAAATGCTTGCCCTCCAGAGTCCCTCAGAATCAAAAACAAGCCATGGAGCCAGGCCATCGTGTTTTGCCGAGGTTGTACAACTGACAGCTTGCAGCATTCCCAAGAAGAGAGGAGCAAAACTTTAAAGCACCTTGCAAGATCAATGTAGTTACTTATGTACTTTGATTTTCTGCTCCATGTTTCCAGGTGAGTGTGCAGCATGCACAGCAGGAAAGGGGGAGATATCGCCACTGAACACACCAGGAACAGAGGAATGACATGAGGTAGTGTCAAATCTTTCCCCCTGAATAACTGATGCAGTTGCTTAGTGCTTGTACACATCTTGCCCCTCAGACCAGGTCTTGACTCAGTTTTTATGTGACCCCTGGTGCCACTTTGCAGTCTCAGAGAGTTTGGGAATAACAGCAGGTGAGATTCTGCACAAAGGCTGGTTTTCAGTTAAGAATGGGAAAGATTAGGGGTAAAGCAGATTGGCAGAGGTCCTTACAGCCATTTTCCCTATGCCCAGCAGTGGCTAGATAGGGATAAGGAAACAATCTCTTCTGTTGACTGTTAACCAACACAAAGCTGGAATAAAGCCATTAATGGATTACAGGAATCACAGAGGGGCTGGTGAATAAAATTGTGTGGCATGCCCTTTTCCATTATTTCCTGACTTAAATCCCAACCAAAGGTTTGTTAGCTCAGCTCTCAGGCTCCCCTAATCCATTTCTACATCCTTGGTACATACAGGGCAGTAGGGTGGGACAGTTGTCAACCATGCAAAAGGGAAGACTGGATCCTCAGCCCTTTGCTGTAGTTTGTGAAATACCTTCTGGCCAAAGGGAGACCAAGGAAATCTTTCAGTAGGAATGCACTTTTCTTAATTGCCAAAGACTGGCTTTGGCCTGAGCATAGATAACAGAAGGGGAGAAGAAAAGTGTAAGAAAAACTGAAATAAATGTAGGACAGGCAGATTCAGTCTAGTGGATTTCAGTTTTTTTTAAGTAGAAACTAACCTCCTAAGCATGAATTTTAGTATATGAAACCCATTTAACTTACAGAAGTCCTGCATGCCTAGACTACATGAAGAGAAGAAAATCAGACAGCCTTGGGGCAAAGACACAGTCTCAAACAGGAAAGCACCCAGAAGCGTGGCCCTTAAGAGAAAAGAGATGATGCTCCACTCCGATTCAATATGGCTGATGGATGAGGTAAGATCCTCAAAATAAATGTGAGAAAATTTCTAGGAAGAGTATAAGTGTCTTAAAATCTTTGAAAATTTAAATCTCTCTATCAACTGAACAGTTTGACCAGATAGGTACTTTCACTACTTTTTGGAGGAAAATGTAATTGGCGCAGAGGTTATAGACGATGTTTTCTCCTTTATAATTCATCCTTCATCTTTCCCGGGGAAAGAACACCTCAAACTGGCTCTTGTTCCTCTAGCAAATGGCATGCAGGACAAATCTGCAGCATTTTTATATTTGCAAACATTAGCCTTTTAACTTAGAGGAAGGAAAACTTGAAAGACTCACTCTTAAGTACTTTTCCTACAGTTCAATTTGTTAACCTTTTCTCTTCATAGTTTGCAGCAGCCTCTTAGGAGCTTCAAAATAAACATTGCTTCGTTTTCCTACCATACATGTCTTTTTCCATTCATCAAACGCTAATTCCCTACACCCCTTGTGTTACTAATTAAGCTTAAAATTAACATGCAAGTAAACAGCTAGAATCTCATTTGTGCATCTGCATCATCAGAGATGACAGAAAAAGAAATGTTATGTCAAGTCCCTAGTTCTCACAGCACATCTCTGAGAGCACAATGATAGTAAAATCAGAGAGCCTTGCTATTCCACATGGGCAAGTATAAACAACGCTAGATTTTCAAGGCAACCTTCACTGATTCTCAGATGAAGGGAAGGGAGAAAGTCTTGGCTTGGAAAAGTCCACAAAAAGCTACCAAAAATTCCATCTAATATTTGCTTCTCCCAAAATTTCACTCCTCTCCAACTGATGTATAAAAAGAACAATATTTACTACAGGCTAATGGGAACAGCAATTGACAGGCAGCCACCCAGGAGCAGCTTGAAATATAGAAAAAGGAAGAGGTTTTAAAAAACACCAGGCCATTGCACTCCTGTGTGCAGCACAGCTAATGAGCTGCTGTCATGTAAGGAACTGAGGCTATTTCATGTCCATACAATAGGTTCAAGGGACTGAACTTTCCCCTGCTCCATATGTCATTCTTCTACATGTCAAAAGGTGAGAATGAGTGCATTTTAGAATAACAAAGTTTGCTCCCACTTTCCACAGGTTGTAAAAATCAGGCAAAGCCCCAAACAGGAAATCGAAGCCAGTGCCATACTGCTTACTTACCTGACATTTTTTCTTTAAATACCTAAACTTATAAAACTGCAAGTTCTAGTCCGACTGATTTTTATTAGGCATATAGAGAAGCCCCACTGACAATAAACTCAGGAACCCTTTGAAAGCCACATATTTTTGGAGACCAGAGACAATTACTTTTGATCAGTAAAGGAAGGATCCATTGCACCCCAAATTAACTGTTTTGAAGCAACAAGGTCGAGGCAATCTCTAAACTTCCTCTACTTACATGGAGGACCACATGTGGACATGCTGCTCTCCACCAGCAAGACACCTATTTTTAGGTAGGTAAGGCTCATGGGGGACGTCCCAGGGCTTGTGTCTCTGCTGGTGCCTGAAATACAAAGCACTCAGATAGAAACCCGACCTTGAGGTCTTCTTTCTCCCACTGATAATTTTTTCCCCTTGCTAAGTGTAAGACTAGCAGTGATAAGGGCTGTGATTACATGCATAAAGGAAGCATGCTAATACAACTGAAATGCTAATAGCTCTAGATAACTTGAAACAGTATTTTGTGACAGTGAGCACTGGAAAAACACAGAGCAACTCTTTTCTGTCTCAGCCTCCTCACAGGAGAGCCCATTAGCCATTTCAGCCCTTAGACACTGTTGTCCTCCACACTGCACTGAATGAGGCTCCTTCACACGGAAGGTACACTACCCACAGTGGATAATGGTTAGGGAATTTAGGTTGTGATATAATCCCTCTGATTAGAAGTTTACTTTAATGCTCAAATATTTGGGACCAATTCCATCGACATTACTGTTACTACCTTCCTCCACTGACATACTCTGATTTCACTGCAACTCATTCACTGAGCAGAGCACTGACAGAGTGTCCCACAGTAGTGGCATTTCTGGAAGAAATATTCTTTTAATGACATAGTGATAGAGATATGACCTGTAGTAAGCAGCTTTTGTATTCTGAATCTTTCAATGCAATTATGGCAGCTAACTGGGGAGGGAGAAGCATGAAAAAGACATACTTTAAATGCAAATGTTTTCCCCATTTTGAATTAAACTCCTGATTGTTTTCCCTAAGTTTTGACATTCATGGTTTCAGCTTTCTCCCAAAACAAATTTCATAGCAGATTCTTCTCCCTCTCCCTGCAGTAACATCCTATGAGAGTAATTATAACCTCAGCTCTTCCCTCCTGTATCACCCGGACACATAATTTCTTGCCTCTACTGAAGAGGCTCCTGCATCAAGCTGAATAATTAGCGCTTGTCTAAAGCATATCCCTTCAGTATTTCATGTTATTTCACAAGTAAATACAGGCTACATAGAAGAGCTCTAAATGCTGTTCTTCATATGTCAACCCACCAAATCACTTCAGGCTTGTATCTCCAGGTGGTTTATGCCTGTTTTCTGACATGGAGCCATTTCCTTCAGCTCAGATGGTGGCTTAATGCCTGCCTGGCTACCTAAGTGGCAGTTCCACCTTTAATTAGAAAGTACTGCTTCCACAACTCCATGTCTGGGAAATGAACTGTTTGTAATAACTCCTTTGTACAGAGCTGATCAGAAAGAAAATTTCGCAGGGGTTCTGCAGTTTCCTGCGACTGACACCAGAGGCTGGGGTTGGAAAATAGAGTTACCAGTGGAGCTGGATGCCTGAAGAAATAAATTCGTCTCTCATTCTAACAGATTCAGACTGACAAGGACAGGAAAGTACCATTATCAGCTAGGCAAGACTGGGATTTGAGCCTGTTTCTGCCAGCGTGCAAGCTGACATACTCCTCCCAGACTCCAGAGGTAACACATACCACATACATATGCAGACTGCTACATCTCCACTTCTATACAAAGTGCAGAACTTACCATAACAAGCGGCTCAAATACCACCTCTTTCATTTCTCCTCTTGGAAACTGAATGCCACTTAAGTACTTACAATTTCTATACCAAGTAGCATATTTTCTAAGGATTACAGTCACCCTGAAGCAGAGGATGAAAGCAACAACAAATGCAAGCATCTCTATCATCATTTAATTATGTACCTCAGTGTCAGACAGCCACTGTGTGATGGTATTTAGTCTGTACTTGTAAGTCCGAAACAGAGCGCAGGGCAGACAGGTTTGGTAGCAGAGATGCTGCTTCTTAAGCAGCCCAGGGGAAGAGGTGCTACAGGAGTGACAGCAGCATCTGACGGCCTGGTACGGACAGCACCTCCAAAGAAGGTGACACTATGGGAAAGCAGAGCCCTGTCTAAAAGACTGAAAAGGGAAAAAAGCTCAAAATGAGTTTCTGGAGGAAGACTCGGCCTTTTCACCTACTGAAAGCTACAGGAAGTTAAACTGGCCAACTCTGAGAACCAAGGTGAGTTGTGCATTTCTGAAAGTAGAATGAGATGTTTTAGGCAGAATGAAGCAGGACATCAACCTAGTGGAATAAGTCCAAAGGAGGACCACAAAGGTGCTCAAAGGGCTGGAGCACCTATTCTATGGAGATGGGCTGAGAGAGTTGGGATTTTCAGCCTGGAGAAAAAAAGGCCCCTGGAACACATTATTTTGGGTTTTCAGTACTTAAAGCGGTCTTATAAGAAAGATGGAGACAAATTTCTTAGCAGGGTCCGCTACAGTAGGACAAGGGTAATAGTTTTCAACTAAAGGAGGTCAGATTTAGACTAGATATAAAGAAAAAATTTTTTACAATGAGGGTAGTGAAACACTGGCACAGGTTGCCCAGAGAGGTTATAGATGCCCGATCACTGGAAACATTCAAGGCCAGGCTGGATGCAGTTCTGAGCAACATAATGCAGATGTCCCTGCTCTTTGCAGTGGGATTGGACCTTTAAACTTCCTTTCCAACCTGAAGTATTCTATGAATTTCAAGCTATAAATAAGGAGCATGTTTTGAATGGAGAATATAAATACTCATAAACATAGTAAAATGCTGGACTCTCCATCTCAAGAGACAGCTGAACAATAACAGGATAAAGTGCTGAAAGATGTATGAAAAAATTTGCCCAAAGCATGAAGATTGTGCAGGAATTTCTGAGCAAGGCCATTAGCTCCAGGGAAGGATTCAGCAGGCAGAGTGCTGAGATGATAACCCTTGTCCCATCTGCGACATCCAGTGGAAATGTAGGAAGTGAGAGTTCACATGATCCCTCACTTGTGAGCACCATGAGTACCTCATGCACAACCTCTTGTTCAACCAATCAAGCAGGCAGCTAAGCAGCCCTACCTAGAAACAAGATACAGCAAAAAACACAGGCCTCCAACCCTACTGAAAAGGAAATCTTGCTGCTCCTCCAATAGTCTGCAGTAGGGAATTGTCATTCTACTATAATTTCCTGCTAAAATACTTGCCTTGCAAGTATGTAAAAGAAGTAAGTATTGATCTCAAGATTCATTGTGATATATTGTCACAGACTGGGATGCTGCAGTACAATTAAGCACAGGCAACTTGTAATATTTCTGCATACTCATGGTCCAAAAGACGGTTATCCCCCCAACAAACATCACAAAAAATACCTATTAGAATTTGACATTGATAGTAAACTTTATTTTTAGGTAGAACCTAAGTCTAATGCTTCGGTTATTTTTTCATCCAATAAAAGGTCTTTACAATTCAATTAATATACTACTACAGTACTCACAACTGCACATTACAGACTTGCAGGAAGAGAACCTGATACAAAATGTAGCAAAAACAAAAGAAAAACTAATAGAATAACAGAATAGTTAGGGTTGGAAAGGCCCTTAAGACCATCTAGTTCCAACCCCCTGCCATGGGCAGGGACACCTCAAACTAAACCATGTCATTCAAGGTTTTGTCCAACCTGGCCTTGAACAGCATCAGCGATGGAGCATTCACAACTTCCCTGGGCAACCTATTCCAGTGCCTCACCACCCTCACAGCACAGAACTTCCTCCTCATACCAGTCTAAACTTCCCTTGTTTAAGTTTTCATCTGTTACCCCTTGTCCTATCACAACAGTCCCTAATGAAGAGACTCTCCCCAGAACCCTTATAGGCCCCCTTCAGATATTGGAAGGCTGCTATGAGGTCTCCACGCAGCCTTCTCTTCTCCAGGCTGAACAGC
>JAOEHY010028310.1:0-23551 GCA_025447955.1 Psilopsiagon aurifrons
GTGCGGGGAGGCGGGAGCGGTGCCCGCGGCGGGGGCTCAGCGCGGCTCCTCCCGGCCGGGCCGTGGCTGGGGGGGGGCTGCTCAGGGCCACAGCGGGGTGGTGGGTGCCCCCCGCACGCTGCGTGACACGCGGGACACCCGCACCCCGGGCAGAGCTGCCGCGCCGCTGACACGCGCTGATGCCACCATGGGTGAGAGCGGCGCTGGTGCCATCGCCGGGGTGGCACCGTGGGGAAGGGGCAAAGCCCGCTCCGGAGCAGCAGCCGGCACCCCAAGCGCCCCGAGGAGGCTCCGGTGCTGCTCCCAGAGGCGATGCCGAGCCGAGGATACCCCACCACACGTCCCCATCTCACATCCCTGTCAGCACGGGGCCCACGGCCTGGGGAGCCCCTCCGTGCCGAGCGGAGCCTGCCTGCCCCGGGCCACGCCGGGGTCCCCGTGGGGCCACCGAGGTGCAACTTGTGCTGCATCGAAGCCTCTGTGCCTTCATTATGTAACGGCGCTGCTGCCTGGCACGGTGCTCGCCTCCACGTCCTGCACAACTTCGGTGCAGCCTGGAATCGATTCCGCTCTCCTGGGCTGTGGCCCTTCCGGCTGTTATGAGCCTTTCCTTGGGTCTCAGACCAGGGGTCCCGGGGTCACTGCCTGCCTTGGTGCAGGGTGACAGCACTGAGCTGCTCAGCACAAGGTCCTGGCCATGCAGCACCCACCCAGCACTGGCATTCAGGGCCCTACCCTGTGGAAGGTGGGTTGGGGCAGGGTTGCACCGGGGCTGCCTGTGCGGGTGCAGGAGGTGGCTGCATCCCGGCAGGAGGCTCTGCATGGAGCAGCCCTGTGCAGCCCTAGGAAGATCCTGGCTGCCAGGCTCAGGGTCAGGCAGCTGCACATGGGCACAGGGGCTTAAATCTCTGACTGCTCTCATGGTCTCACCCCCCCGTTCTCCCCCTTTAAGGTGCTGGCAGCAGCCCTGGGCTGTGTTTGTGCTGTGCCACCCTTGTAGGGGACCCCGAGGCTGTGGGGCCCCCAGCTCTGCTCCCTGCACAATGGCTTCATCAGTCAGTTTCTGAAGGAGCCTGGCTGCTGGGCTGCTGCTGTCAGGGCGAGAGCCACCCTGAATACAGATCACAGCAGGGCTCTGCCAGCATTCCCAGGTATGCTCTGGCACTACCAAGGAGCATAGAGGGATTGTGCCGGCTTAGGGAAACCCCTGAGTCCAGCTGCACCCCTGGAGCCAAGGCCTGGGCTGGAGAAAGTGACATGTGCGTAGGGATGGGGGGGAAGTTACCTTAACATTCCCAGGAGGCTGTGAATGCCGTGTGGATTGCTGAGCCGGGATGGGGCACCAGGCAGCACACTGCAAGGAATGCATGGAGGGAGAGCACTGCGGGTGTAAAACTGCCCCAAGCTTGTGTCCCCAGCCCTGCACCAGGTCCACAGCAGCAGGGTCAGGTCTGAGCCAAAGCTCCACAAGCTGAAGCACATCACCATTGCCAGCACTAGGGAGCTGCACGGTCATTAATGGGCTGCAGGACCTCAGCTGGGAGGAGTTGGATGGTATTTGCCTTCCTTTCCTGCTAATAAACCCATCCTACTCCTTCAATCAGTGCTCCCACCAATGAGCTCCCACGGCATCGCCCTCCCCCCTACCTGTATCATCCTTGTGTTGCTCAGATGGGAGTTGTTTGCCCTGCAGCTCCTGCCAGGCTCCATCCCCCTGCCCTCCCCGGCACAGCACTAGCACTAGCACACAGCAACCGGATGAGAGCCCTTGTCCTTCACCCTGCATTCAGTGCTCCGGGGTAGGTTGTGACCCTCCACAATGCCCAGTCTGAGCATCTGCTCTGTGTGCAGACCTGACCCATGCACCTCCTGTTCAGCTGCTGCACATCAGTGACTACAGGGCTCTCCTCTGGTGCGGGCAGCACGCAGGGTAGCTCCCAGCATGTTCGCAGCAGGGTCTGTGTTTCATTTCCCTTCCCCAACCCTCTCTGCCTCCCCTCTGGCTGCTCCGAGGTGCCCAGGGATGGAGCACGGGGTGAGCAAACATTGGTCATGGGTTTGAGAAGCTGGAGCATTTTCTGCCTGGGCTCCCGTGTCCCCGAGTGCCCTCGTCCCACTGGGCAAGCCTGGGCTCCTGCATCCCCCCTCAAGGCTATCAGCTCGGTCTCTGGAGGGAGAATCACTTCAGAGCATTTAGATCAAGGAGATAAACTGATGTGCTGCTCGGTAGGGCTGTTAAGTGTCTGTTCCCAGCTTTGCCCTGCTGCCTTGTCAGCCAGGTTTCAGGTATGATAAGGCAGGAGAGAATCTGGGGGGAGCAGGAGGAGAGATGGCTGGCCAGGGGTGGTGGGAGCAAGGGGTGAGAAAGATCTTCCCCTTATTTTCCATTTGGATATTTGTGGAGGACGCTGTTGGGAAGGATGCTCTTTCCCAGCATGGGCTCTTGGGTTCCTTATCCATCATCCCACACAGGAACCGGTGCCCCCGGCTGCACAGTCCCCAGGGGGAAGCTGCCTCTCTGAATCCTCTGGGTTTCTCTCCCCAGAGCCTCCCTCCAGCGCTGCCTCTCAGGATGATGGTGCCAGGAGCACTGGTGGGGACCCTCCCGGCACATCACTGCTGACCCCCTGGACCTCCGTGGGCGCTGCTGCTGCTGCCCATGCCGGGCTCCCGCTCCCCCATGGCAGCCCCAGCGCCACTGCGTGGTGTGGGTGCCCCTGAGGCCCTCGAGCTCTGAGCGCCGCTCCCCGCTGCACCACCATGTCCATGGAGTGGCTGCTGGACTGGAGCTGGTCCCTGGACGGGCTCCGGGACTTCATCGCCACCGGCATCCAGTCCTTCCGGGACTGCGACGCCACGGCCCTGGCGGCGGTCGCCTGCCTGCTGGTGCTCTTCATGTGGTACTGCTACCACGTGGGGCGGGAGCAGCCGCGTGCCTATGCCACCGTCAATGCCCTGATGCAGAGCGCCGAGGCCAACGGTGTGCAGAACGGGTTCGTGTTCTGCCACGCGCCCGAGTGCGCGCGCTGCACGCACCACAACGGCCTCAACCAGAAACTCTACCACAACCTGCAGGAGTATGCCAAGCGCTACTCCTGGTCCGGCATGGGCAGGATCCACAAGGGCATCCGCGAGCAGGGCCGCTACCTCAACAGCCGGCCCTCCATCCAGAAGCCTGAGGTCTTCTTCTTGCCGGACTTGCCCACCATGCCCTACTTCTCCCGGGACGCTCAAAAGCACGATGTGGAGTTGCTGGAGCGCAACTTCCAGACCATCCTGTGTGAGTTTGAGACCCTCTACAAAGCTTTCTCAAACTGCAGCCTCCCGCAAGGATGGAAAATGAACAGCACGGCCAGCGGGGAGTGGTTCACCTTCTACCTGGTGAACCAGGGCATGTGCGTGCCCAGGAACTGCAGGAGATGCCCACGGACGTACCGCTTGCTTGGGAGCCTTCGCACCTGCATTGGCAACAACGTCTTTGGGAATGCGTGCATCTCCGTGCTGAGCCCGGGCACCGTCATCGCTGAGCACTATGGACCCACCAACATCCGCATCCGCTGCCACCTCGGTGAGTGCCTGGCGGGGGTTGTCCTACCCTGAGTGGTGTGGGGGGTGCCAGGATCCCAAAAGGGCCTCTTGTACCCTGAGATCATGGGATCCCATGATTTGGGCAGAAAGTACCTTAAAGCTCCTCCAGCTCCAAGCTGTCCCCCGAGCAGGGACCCCTTCCACTGGAGCAGAGTGCTCCAAGCCCCTGTGTCCAACCTGGCCTTGAACACTGCCAGGGATGGGGCAGCCACAGCTTCTCTGGGACCCTGTGCCAGCGCCTCAGCACCCTCACAGGGAAGAGCTTCTGCCCAAGTGCTCATCTCAATCCCCCCTCTGGCAGGTTAAAGCCATTCCCCTTGGCCTGCCCCTCCCTACAGGCCCTTGGCCAAAGCCCCTCTCCAGCTTTTCCCTTTAGGGGGCCACTAATTGCATTCCCAGGGCCAGCTCATGTTTGCTGCGCTTTGGCCTGAGGGCGGTTTGGGGCTTTGGCAGCAGCATCCTCCCTAGGAGAGGCTGGTGCTCAGTGCCCGACCTCCCCAGGGTCCCCAGCTCAGCACTGTGAGCATTTCACCTCCTGCTGCCAACTTGGGCTCTTGCAGCTGCAAGATTCAGGGCTCTCGGGATTCCGGGTGCTCTCCGGGAGATGTGAGCAAAGCTCCTGCTTTGGAGCAGGTCGGGATGGGGGGTCCTGGGGTATCGCCTCGGGTGCTGGGCGCTGGATGGTGGCACCGGGCTGCCGGGATGGGAGCTCCTGCAGGCACAGATGGCGGGACTGGAACCAGCACAGACCGTGCCGGGGGAGGCACCGCACGGGCCCTGCTGGCAAACACCAACCATGGCACAGCCAACTCCTCCTGGGTAAACATGCTCCGGCAGTGACTGCCCATTTATCCACAATGGGAAGCAGCCCGGAGAGCGGATCCGAGGAGCATTCCAGGCCTGGGAACCTGGACAATGGCTCTGCCCTCGCTCTGCGGGGCTGGGGAGATGCATCCCCTTTGAAAGGGGCTGAGAGCGGTTCCTGGGGGGGACAAATGCCTCAGAACTGCCCTGGCAGCAGCATGGAGCTGGGATCAGCTCGAGGGCTGGAGCAGCCTGACCTGGGGAGATGAGCAATGTGGATCATCCCCTTGTCCGTCCATGTGTTCCAGCTCCAGCGAGGACACAGCACCGTGCCTGGGGCACGCTGACATCCCCATCTCAGTGCTGGGATGAGCTCTTGCAGTGCCCAGGACACGGATGCGTTTAAGAGACAACCTGCCCTTTGACGCCAGCTCGCTCTGCAGAGCCAGAGCATCCATCAGTGTGGGCAAGGGGCTCTCCAGGCTTCACTCCAGTCCTGTGACTGCTGCTGAATGCACTGGGCCCTGCACAGGCACCAGCTCTGCCCCTCCAAGCGCCGGGCAGCATTCCCCAGGCCATGGAAGGCTGCAGGCTCAGCTCCTCCTTTCCAGCTGGAGCATCTCCAGCTGAGGCCGTTGTGCAGGGAAAAGGCTTTGGTGTTTAACGGCTTTGAAGCATCCATGAGGAAAGCAGAGCAGCTTCTGTGCTCCCAGCAATCCCGGGCAGGTTGAGCTCCTGCTGCGCTCCCTGGGTTTTGGCATCTCTTTGAGATCCGTTCCTGCTGTGTTGGTAACGGTTATGGATCACGTGAGCCCTGGCCCCTTTCTCCACCATGGCAGCATCCCTGGGGCAGGGTGACTGCACCAGCTCCAGAGGCCCCGGTGCTGCAGGGTGATGGGATCAGCCCTCAGCCTGGCCTGACTTGCACTCGTGTTTTAGGGACAGACCCATTTCATTTCTCAGGTTGTCCTGCGTGTGGAGAGCCTCTTCCCCACAAGGGCTCTGCAATGGAGCTCCCCGTTTCCATTCTAGGGCTGCTCCTTGTCGCAGGGAGCTCATGCTGACCCTGTCCTCTCTCTTTGTGCACTAAGGTCTGAAGACACCCAGTAACTGCGAGCTGGTGGTGGGGGGTGAGCCCCAGTGCTGGGCCGAGGGCCGCTGCCTGCTCTTCGATGACTCCTTCCTGCACACGGCATTCCATGAAGGTAAGTGAACCCCGAGGGGGCTCACAGTGCTCTGCACTGGTGCCGAGCTGGGGGCTGGGGAGCAGCAGTCCTCTCCCTGTGATCCTCCAGGGCTGGGAAGTGCAACTCAGGCTCCGGTGCTGCAGCTGCAGCATCCTTCGGCCCTCGCAGCATTCCCACCGCAACCCGGCACTGACAAAGTGCCCACGGTGCCTTTGTCTCCTTTGCAGGGGGAGCAGCTTCCCAGCAGCCCATTCCGCCTCTCCCGTCACTGACGGAGGCCGTTCCGCTCCAGCTCTCCCGGATTAACCGGCATTAGCTGCTGATGGCGTAACAGCCTCCAGCAGAGCGGTTCTGCGCAGGGGAGCGTGCGTGTGGAGAGAGTGGGAGAACAAAAGCTGTTGCTCCCACATCAGCCCTGTTGTGGGATTGGGAAACGCTGCTCAGTGCAGAGCCGTGGGGCTGGGAAGGCTGGAAGAGCGCAGCAGCAGCCTCCTGCACGGCTCTGAGATGCAGTAGTGAGGAGAGCGAGCTCAGCATCCTGCCTGCGATGGGAAACCTCCAGGTCTGACTGCCCAGAGCTCTGCCAGGAGGCCATTACCCAGTGCTGAAGGCACTGGGCTCCCAGTAAACAGCAGTTCAGGTGTTCACTGTGACCTGGCCCTGCGCTGGTGCATGCTCCGGGTACAAGCAGCAGCCTCCCAGCATGGAGCCCATCACCCTTGTGCCGGGGCGAGCATCATCCCATGGGAGCTGGAGCACAGCCTCACCGTGTGTTTCCATCCCAGGTCCCCCAGAGGAGGGTCCCCGCGTGATCTTCATGGTGGACCTGTGGCACCCCAACGTCGCCGCCGCCGAGCGCCAAGCCCTCGACTTCATCTTTGCGCCGGGACGATGACGGCACTGGCCGCAGCAGTGGGTTCAAGGGCGGCCGGGCCAGCTCGGCACCGGCACCAGATGGGAGCTGCCTCCCGGCACACGGCCTCAGGGCCGGGCTCTTGTAAATGGAAACTGCGACGTGTACCCGCGCCCATCCTTCCCCTCCATCATCGGCTTCAGGGATTCTTTTCCTCCATGAGAGCGCATCGCCTTCCCTCTGTGGTTCAGCTGCAGCACCACTCTCCTGCGTGTTATGTTGCTACTGTGTTTTGCGGTGTTCAGAAGTAGAGTAACAAAGCCAAGGGTGTTCGTTTGAATGTCATGATGTACAACTTCTCGTGGTCATCAACCAAAAACCCAACACATACCCCCCCACCAAAACAGCAACCCAGCCAGCAGCCCAGCCCTGGCTTGGTCACAGTCCCTCGATGGATGGATGGATGCTGGGGGCTATAGGGGTCATAATGCATTCCCCTAGGCAGGGGCTGCTCAGGCTGGGATGGGTGAGGCGGTGCTCTGCCCACAGAGAGCTCTTGCACCATGATCCCCAGGGCTCCTGCTTCCTCCTCCTCACATGAAGTCCTGCTCTTTGATCTGATACAAGGGTGATATCAGTTACCTAAATCCCCTCCTCGCTTTATCTGCAACCTTCAGCTGTCATAGCTGGAGCTGGGAAGCCCCTGCAGAAGCAGGATGCTGTTTGAACGTGGCGCAGGGCTTTTGTTTTCCATAGGCTAAGGCCAGGGAAGAAAGGAGATGAGCTTCCTTCTGCCGCTCCATCTTCTCCTTTCCTCAAGCCAGGGCAAGTGGACAGAGGCAGCTCACACAGATCTGACAGCAAAGGAAAGGTCTCCGAAGGCAGAGGCCCCAGTGTCCTGTGCACAAAACCACCACCATGCTTCTCACAAAGGCCCCCAGCACCCAGGGTGTGGTTGGGGATCTCGGGATACAGAGCTACCATAGGGTTGATAACACAGCACCCATGAAGCACAGCCTGTGATGCTTACCCCGTCCTGCACCTCTGCTCAGGAGGTGGCTCCAGGGACCCTGTGGGGAGGGAACGCAGCCCCTTCCCAACATGGTTTCTTTACAGGTTTTCCAGTGATTGGATGCAGGATAAGGCAGAGATTCCAGGTACACCCGAGATGGTTTTTACACCTGTCCTGTTACAGACTATCTGACGTGCATGATTTCTACACGCATCGACTGCCCGGCACCAGACCCTGCAGGAGCCGGTCACTGGCTTAGGGTTTGGTACCATTCATACAGTGGTGGATAAGCAAAGATTATCAATAAACAGTTGTGCTGAAAACAGACCGGGCTCTGCCTGCTGCTGTAACGAGTTGCCACGGGGCTGCATCCAGCTTCCTCCTGCAGCTCAGCAGGAGCTGGTGGGGAGAAATGGCTGGGAAAGCGGAACGGCAGGAGCTCCAGGGTAGGATGAGGCCGGTTTTAAACAGCCTCTCTGCAACATAACCATTAAGTCCAGGGCCTGGAGCTCTCCACTGTCCTACCCCAAGACAACTTTCCTCTTAACAAAGGACAGCAATGGGTCCTGGTGGCCAGATGCAGCTCGAGAAGCAGGAAGGGAAGAGAGCAACCCCAGCTGTTCCACTGCCGACAGACGGCACAGCAGATTGTAGTGGAAGATTCCTGACAGCAGGCAAGAGCATCTATTTTGTGCTTTGCTGCTGTGCCAAAACTCCCTCCTGTCCCCCTCAGGCTTTTCCTTCAACTTCCTCGTGTTTCCCAATGGAGCACCCAACCACTTCCCAAACACCCGGTGAGGAGCCAGCAGGATCTCCCTGGGGGGAGCAGAGCAGCCCGGAGCTGCCTCACTGCTCCTCCTGGCAGCTCAGCGCTTCCTCACCTCCCGAGCACCATTGAGGGAGCCTGGACTGGAGCTGCTGAGCAGGCAGAGGAGACAGAGGATGTCAGAGGGACCTGGGACATCGCAGGACGGCTGCAGCACCTGAGCATCCTCCCTCCTGCATTCTCCCACCTCTGCATCCCTCGCCTACACAGTGCCTCTCCGTGCTGCACTCCAGAACCAGAGCAGCTTGTCCACAACTGTCTATCACCACAGCAGGAGGGCTCCTGACTGGCTGCACCTCAGGCTTCCCAGCGAGCTTTTACACCCACACTGCTGTTATCCAGAGCAAGCAGCAGCAGGAGCAGTGCCACGAGCTGCTCAAACACCTCCTCCACTGCCAGGGGGGAAGGCAGAGGCAATCCCTGCCCAGCCAGCCCTGCGCAGGCAGCAGGCTCTTCCCCCGGAGTCCCTGCCTGTCCCAGCAGCAGAGCCACCTCGGGAATCACCCACTGTCAGAGTGGAACAAGCTGTGAGGATGGTGACTTTACCTGGTCCAGCTCCTGGGGGGCCCTGCTAACTGCACACAAGTCTGCTCACCACGATAAGCCACTAACACATCTACCTTCAGCAATCTTCATGCATCACATTTATAACAACAGGGGCTGCTGCTCAGCCCCACCAGCACAAGAACTCACCCTCAGCACTGAGCCAACCAGGAGTAAGGGGTCACCCAAACGCAACCCTCACACCAGGAACCACAACACAACCAAGCTCTAACTGGGACTCTGATCACTGACACACAGAGCTTGGATGAGTCTTAGAGACTTTTATTGTCACAGTGATGTGTATGCAAGGGCAGGCTCTGAAGCAGCACAGACACAGGTGTCCATCACCTGGGCCTAAGCACCCATCACCAGCCATGGCAGGGATACAGGAAGAGAAGAGCTGCTGAGGAGCCACAAACCCTCTTGGGTCCCATTAGCTTAAGGAGCTCCCACTTGGCCTCTGTCAACAGAGCACAGACACTGAGCAGTGAGAGCCAGGAGGTGAAACAAGGCCCTTCAAGAGGAGGGAGGGGAGGAGGAGGGCAGGGGTTGGGTGGATTCATACCACCATCACCATGGACCTGCGAGAGGCCGGCAGGCTACAGCTGCATGGGGCAGCAGGGCAGGCAGTGCTGGGATGCACCATCACAGACCAGACAGTGAGGAGGGACACGGATCAGCTACAGTATAAAAACCTCCTGACAGTGCCTGTAGAAGGGTTATGAGTTTTGCAGCCCTCATTCTATTCCAGTTAATCTGAGAACACGCAGGCTCCATTAACCAAGGTAAGGCAGGGGAGCAATTCTATGGATTAAGATATAAATAAAGCCCCAGTCTGACCAGGGCAAGTAGGCACAGATCTCCAGGCAGAGGCAGTGTCTGACCACTGCCCCATAGCCCAGTGTCTGCGTAGCTTAGAGCAAGAAGAGGTTTTCCTTTAGGTCAAGGCACTCCAGGAGTCTCTGCCCATGGCAGCAGAGCATCATGAACGGTTCCAGTCAATGCAAACCACGCACCTCAGCACAGGTAATGTCTATCTTCAGTCTTTGGTAAGTACTAATGCTAATACCACCCTGCACCAGCACAGAATGTGCTGCAGAACAGGGCAGTGAGAGTGCCCCATCCTCAGGGCAAGGCAGGCTGGAGACCCCATGGACACAGCCTGGAGCCTCGTGCCTCCTGTGGAGTAAATGGCTTTGAGATCCTATTGCTTGGAGCTGCACAACCGTCCCCCAGGGGCCAAGACCTGCCCCAGTGCATCAGAGCAGGTTCACTCCGTGCTTCAGCAGCTTCTGCTTGGCCTTGCTGGGGAGGCTGAAGGCGCTGTCGTGAGGGTTGGGAACGCCCGAGTTGCGGAGCGGAGCTCCCAGCTGCTGGAAGTAGGTTTCCTGGACGGGGCTCCGGCAGGCGTACACGGCCGTGGCGGCGTTCCTGCAGCAGGAAGGAAGGCACGTCAGGATTTACAGCTGTGTGCAAGGTCTGCTTCAGCTCACTGGGCTGGGCGCTGGGATGCTCACAGCACGCTGGACTCCCAGCTACGGAGAGGGACTTTCAGGTGTCCTCCACAAAGGAACACCAAGCTAAAATGGCACTAAACCCTTGAGGGCACAAGGACCAGACCCACCTTCTCAAAGTCCTGGCATCCTGAAAGTGTCCTATGTCACATCTTCTGCGACCCCCTCAGTAGCATTAACACCCATGCACGCGGCCACCTTCTGAGAGCCTCCCTTGCTGGCAGAGCGGCCCAGTACATCAATAGTAGGTGAAGTGCTCCTTGTGCCTAAGACCCTTTCTCTCCTGCAGGAGCCTGTCTCACTGCTGCTGCCCACAAGCAAACCATAGCACAGGCTCTTTAGTCACACCTAATGAAGCTCAGACAATAGTCAGATACTATAAGCATGAAACTGAAATCCCCCACTCAGTATTCACCTGCAAGAGGGCTGGCAAGGAGCAAAGCAAGGGACTCTCCATTCCCTCAGCGGAGGAAAGCAGCAACTGATATGTTTGCTGACACCCTTCTGTAACAACTCTCCATGAAAGCAAGCAGTTTTAGTCATCTTGTTACTCAGGCTGATTCACACATGGAGTTGCTTTTTTTGGGGCAACACAGAATACGCCAGCTTAGCTGGTGGAGGATTTAAGGAGCCAGTGAAACTAATGCTAAGCAGGGAGATCTCCTGCACTGAGCGTATGATTCACATTCCCTTGGCAAGCTGTGTTGGGGAAGTGAAACAGTGTAATTCCCAGAAGCATCTTTATTTCATCATGGTTTGGACAAACAGGCACGGCCAAGCCAGCGGAATCCCTGTGTTCCCAACAGAGCAGTATTCCTGGGATCAGCTACCAGAGCGGGGAGAGCAGCAGCATGAGCTTGGCTGTGGCTGAGATAAGAACATCTTGCCTGGTGCATTACAATTGAGTTTGCCATGCACGTTACAGCATGTTTCCAACCCAACAAGCCAAGCAAGAAAACAAAATTGAGGTTGCCAATTCTGGGTGCCTTTGGCTCCCAGCCGAGACACACATTTATTAGGAGCAGCTATATTTAACAGTGCGCCTTAGAACCTTATGGTGCCAGGGACTGGCAATATTCTAGCACTCTGTCTTCATCCAAAGCCATGGCACAAGCCAGCTCTGCCTTCACTTTCACTGGCCTTGGTGGCATTCTGGCCTCTCAACATCCAGATCACACTACAGGTGGGATATTGAGTATCTAAAAAGCAAACTTGAGGGAATAAGGTGACGTGAGTGACCCTTAGCAAGAGACACCGGTATGACTTACAGAGTGTGTCAGCCGTGGAAAAGGGGTTCCCCCCTTCTGCCTACTCCTTGTGCCATACAGCCCTCCTGGGGCTGGAGGAGAGGGAGTGATGAGCACAGCTTACCTAACGAGCACCTCTGAGGCAGTGGGAAGCTGACTGAAGTCGGAGTGGATCAGCGTGGCAGCTCTCAGGAAGTGCCGATCCAGCGGGCCCGGTGTGTGGGGCAGGTTGGCTGCAGAACAGGGGGGGAGGGAGGTGTTAAAATCCCGCTCTGTAGGAGCCTGCCCCCCTTTACCGAGCAGGAAAGGCTGCAGACCTCTCCCCCAGAGCCTGGATATCTGCAGAACAGAGATGGGTGACCCCTAAATCCCAGTGTGACCTAAGCGAAATCAGTGACTTGCACTGTGCTCAGGCATGCACAAACCAAAACCCTGGGGTAGCTCTCCCCCCATGCACACACATCAGAGGTGTGACATGAATGCCTGAGACCTGGGTCCCCGAGAATCACTGGGGTTCCTCTCCTTCCCTAAAGCACTTCCAGGCTGCAAAGAGCCAGGACACTGCCTGTGGGGCTGCCAGAAAAAGGGAAACATTAGAATGAACTGGAGCAGTACACATGGGGCTTTCTGCAGATCTATGGCCTATAGCAAGTTGTCTGAAGCACAGGAAAAGGGCACTAGAAACCCTGCTCTCCTCCTTGCTCCCTCCTGAAGGCTCACCTGTGAGCATGTTCTGAATGCAGTCATAGTGAGTGAAGCTGTAGGTTGTCTTGGCTGAGGATGAGGACTCTTTGGGCAGAGTCTCCCTCAGATGAACCTCGAGGCCGTTCAGAGAAGCCAGGCTGCTGTGGTACTGCAGGAGGGGCAAGAAATGGCAAGTGTAAGAGCAGGAGGCCTGCTTGGCCTGGACCAGAGGGAGCTCGGGTGACTGATGCTGATTACAGAGGGACTGAACCCTTCCATGCCCTGCTGCTGCTGCCCAGGAAAGCAAATGAGTCTGAGACCTTACAAGTCAGTGAGAAAAGGGCATTCCAACCTGGAACTAAGCCATTAAGCCACCTGATGCTTTTAATTACAGGAAAATGCAAGACTCCATTAATTTACCATCAAACATTACTCTCCAGGGCTCATTTTCATATCCTAGCCATGACTTTCAGCCACAGCAAGTATTCCTTTGCTTCCCAGCCCTTATGACACCAGCCCAACAGCAAGATGTTTGGATGCAGTTTTACTGCCTTGGGCTGGATTTAGCTGCCTGCAGTGTTACTCTGCAGCACCCAATTAGACGTCCTAATGAGCACCCAGCCTCTGCTCTGAGCTTCTGGCCAGTGAAGGCTGCAGGCCCCAGGCTATCAACAGAAGGAAGGAAGGAAAAGCTGAGGCAAGAGCCTCATCTGAGGGGTAACAACAGGCCCAGCATGGAGCAATGGACTCACACAACCGTCTGCTGCCATGAGAGCCAAACTGCTTTCCTGGCTGTGCTGAGGCTCCCAGGCAGCAGGCAGGGGTCAGGCAGGGCTGGGCAGATTAACTCCATAATCCTCTGCCTCCCCTCCTGCTTTCCTGCGCGATGGAGAGGCTGCAGCCTGCATGGATCAGCAGTGCCAGACCCCACTGCTCATGGCATAGGTTTTCTTTTCTGTGTAGTGAAAGGAAGGGATAGGACCTGGAAGAGCAGCAGGAAGGGGGGCTGGAATCCTCCTGATCTGCAGGGAATGTCTGCTCTGGAAACTGCCTTCCCTGAGGGATGATCGGTGCTGTCTGCTCTTCTCAGCCATGCGAGTAGCATATTTTACCCTTCTTTGGTGTCATCCAGGAGCCTCAAAGCATTCGACAAATACGAACTACAACCCAGCTCTGACACCCCTGAGAGCTGAGGCTCATTTTTAATGCACAGATAAACAAAGGAACAGACAGGACAAGGTTATGCCTCAAATCCACCCTGATGCCAGCAGCAGAGCCCAGCTCCACCGCCTCCAACAACACCCTTCCTCCTGGGATGTAGGCACATGCAATGCAACCACACACCCGCACCCAGAGCAAGGGGTAGTCAGAAGAACCCAATCCCAGCAAAACCCAGGACTGTTCTGCTCAGATGAGATCCAAAGCAAGAGTATGTGAGATGGAAGCAGTATGTCTGGGAAAAGGGGAACCTGAAGGAACGGGGATTTGTCAGCCCTGGGGCAACACACAAAGGAAAATCAACTGAACTGCAGTGCTCCAGTGCCAGGTTTGAGACTGAATGAACTGACTGACAGGTTGAGCCAGGCTGGCTGCCCAGGCGTGCGATGGGAGGAGGATAGTGCAGGGTGTCACTACCAGAGCTAACCCCTGCAACGAGGCCTTTCACACGCTAACACATCCTTAGGTGCTCCCTCCCACGGCAGTAGCAGAGCAGAGGCTGATTCACAGCCACAGGAGCTGCACAGGCTGTTGGAATCACACCATCTCCGAGCACAGCCAGGCTGCAGCTGGAGGAAACCCAGAGAACCTGAGGGCACTCTGCTGTAAGGATGTCCTTCAGCCCTCAAGACTGCCTGTACCTCCCACTGTCCTTCCCACCAGAGAAGACCTGGTAGAGCAGGAGGTGTTGAGCTGCTGGAGGAAGCAGAAAGGGGACAGAGCAGCATTCCATGCCTGGTGCAGCAGCTCAGGGATGCCCCGCTGCTGACTGTGCAGCAATCCCTTCCTCATTGCAGGGGGGAGGGCGCGCAGGCACAGCCTCCCAGTTCCAGAGCTCAGGAGGAAAAGAAGCAACCTTGAGGCCGTGCCGACGCTGGGAGCCAGCCTTAGCCTGAGCTTTCCTCCACCTTCCAGTCTGAGAGTAACGGAATTAGGTTGTTCCTATGGCAACTGCATATCAAAGAGGCCTCTGCAGCTTTGACTCAGATCCTGGTAGGGAAGCAGAGGCCAGGCAGCAGCTGCAGAGTGATGCTTCACTGGGAACCAGGAATACCGGGGCCGGCACATCCTTCCCCCCCAGCCCCATCAGCTGCACCAGGGAAGCCTGAGCACCACAGCAAATCCCACACAGAGTAATGTGGGACTGCTCCAGTACAGCACCTACTTGCAGTGCCCAAAGGGCACCACCCTTCACTCCAAGCCCCTGGGCAGCACTGCCAGGGACATCGAGCTGGGGGCTCCACAGTCAGATTTCCACCTGCAAAGGAAACGCTCCAGGGCCCTGATGCCGGACACCTCTCTGGTGCCTCCAGAGAAGCTGACATGCGAAATCACAGAGAACAAACCTTCCCTTCCAAGCAGCACTACAAACTGATGGGCTTTCCCAACGCATCCCAGATCCAACAGAGCCCTTGGCAGCCGGCGGCGCTGTCTGACTGTCGCACCTACACGTCAGCACCACAGACAACAGGAGCCTCCTGTGAGACAATGCTCTCACCTCTCGGGCTCGCTGCCTGGTGCTCGTGAACAGCCTCCCACCTCGCTCTGGTTGCGGTGCTGAACCTCAAGCCAACTGGCTTTGCCTTGCACAGCCCAGAGCAGGTGAGGAAAGACATGGGAGGTGCAAGGCAGTGCTCGCTCCTCGGTTGTCACCCAGCACCACGAGCCAAGCAGCAGCATCGCTGCAGGTGTGGAAGAGCTTTCCCACTTACCACATCCTCAATGGAGCTCTGGTCCTCTTGCAGGTGATCTTCAGCCAGGAGGGAGAGCACAAGGCCCTTAACGCAGTGAACGTACAAGCTCATCCTAACTGGTGCGCAGGATCTGCTGCTCTCAGCACCAGCCTGGACTCCCATGCTGAGCCCCCGAGGTGGGCAGTGCCTATTCTGTGCTGCGGCACCAGGCAGGCTCTCCTGAGCCTCTTCAGCCAGCAGCCGGCTCCTGCTCTGGAGCTGTGGTTGGACAGCAGTGGCTGGACAATCCAAACCCTGCACGCTGCCACCAGCTGCACTGCTGCTCTCTCCTGTGCCACTTTCTTGGCTCACGGTCCCTTCCTCATCTTGGTCACTTGATTTCCTTCTGCTCAACTCTTGGGCAGGAGAGCGAGTAGCTGGACTGCCACTGCCTGCATGGCAAGTCTGGAAACTGTTTTGCTCCACATAAGAGTCCACAGGGGATTTCCTCGTGTTGTAACTCTCTTGCTCCTCGGCATAAGGGTTTGGAAAGAAAAAGCCTTCCAGATATGGACCTGTAGTTTGAGCATATTCAGGAGTATGGAGTGTGGAAGGGCTTGGCAGCTGCTTTGTGTCTCTCTCTGATGGGAAAGATGCTTTTCTACTGAGCTCTGAGCTTCTGCTGTCTCGTCTGCTCGGTTCTGCAGTTGGAGAGTTCTTTGCGCTGGCTCCTGTTTCAGGGAAGCCCTTCAAAGGCACAATGTTTGCAAGGCTGCCTGGGTGCACAGCATCTTCTGGAGCAGCTGTGCCTGAAGCTTCCTCAGGGGACTCCAGCACAGAGGCATTATTCAGGTCTTGGGTTTCTGAAGCTGCCTGGGAGCGGGGAGCATCCCCCTCTCCTCCAGGGCTTGCTGGGGACATGGATGACCTAGTGGGAGACAAGTTTGGAGTTCTTACACACCTGATAACACTACCACCTCCCGGCAGTGCTCAACAGCTCATCTATTCTCTGCTACAAAGAGCAGCCACCTCAGAAAAGGATGGGCTAAGGTCTAATGCAGGTGAACAGCATAGGCCTCTCACATTGCAGGCTCAGCGAGCACCACTCCTCTGTCACAAAGCACAAAGGCTTTAAGCAGCAGCAGAGCTGAGACACAGAAGATGGCAGCTGGTCTGGGGAACAGTTCTGCTCGAGGCTGCTTCACGCAGAGACATGGACACCACGGACGTGGCCAGCCTGGGAGGCCTCAGGCAGCTTTAGCAGCCAGATGGCAGTAAGAAAGGCCTGTGAGGAGGCAGCACCCCTGAGGCAAGAGCCTCCCTGTGTGTCACATCGATCCCATACCTGGTCATCCACTCCACGGGAAAGTCTCGGAGCACAGAGACTTCATCTTCTGTTAGGAACACCGGGATGATCCGGACACCCTGCGGCAGTGGGGAACCTGCAAGAGCCATAGGGGTGGGAGGAGTAAATAAATACGTGCCAGCATAAAGAACAGAAGCCAAACTCCATCAACCCAAAGGCTTCTGCAGGAGGAGAAGGCACGTGCTCATCCTGCATCCCAGATCACCACTAACTGACCACATCTGGGCAGCATCTTCCCATCCTCATACACTTCATGCCTGACAGTTTCATTTTCCCTTAGTGTTTTTTTCTAACCACCCTGACAGAACAGCCACAAACCAAGGCTTAGAAGCAATGACTGAAGGTTTGGCCTGCGAGCATCAGCCATCTGTTTCCAGGGCTCCATCAGTGGCCAAGTAGGCACATGGGCAAAGTGGAATTAAAGCAGGCATCTTGGGAAGCTGCAGAACTGACAACTAAACCCAAAAGAGCAAACTCCTTCACTCAGCCAAAGGAAGGAACTCGTTCTCATTATACAACACCCACTGGCACATGCTGACTAGTGGCAGGAACACCCTCGGGGATACACTCCTGCAGCCAGCCAGAGCTTTGACATCAATCCCAGAGAACCAGCTCATGCTCTCCCTGCAGAGAGCACAGCCCCAGAGCGTATGCTGCTGCTGGGCACTCAGAACCCATGTGCTGCAGCTGGATGGATACTCACCGGGCCCCTGCTGCTCCTCACCTCCAGGCTCACTCTGAAAGAAAGGCAAGAATCAGCCCCATGGCGTGACTCAACATTCCACCAGTGCCACCCAGACATCAATCCCAGCCTCCCTGTGACCACAGCACACCCCAGACCATTCCCTTCAGCAGATGCTGGGACTGCTTTACCATGGTGGTTTGTTCCTTGGGTAGCCCTCGAAGTCAAGGGGACTTCCCAAGAACCAAATACCTGAAAGCAAGGACAAATACCACAATCTGCCATTACTGCCTGCTCAGGGCAGAATAAGAGCAGAAGCCTTCCTCATACCTGTTCTTGAGGCCTTTTCTGGAGGAGATCTTGAACCACACAAATTACTTTTGACAAGTTTTAACACCCACAAAAGTGGATCTGTCACTTTCAGACATTCATGTTGTGTATTTACCATTAAATACCTAAAACTTGGGGAAAAAGCTAGCAAAAACATCACATAGATGAGAGTTCATTAATTTAGTAACCTAAAGATTGAAGAAAGAGCAAATTCCTTACTAAACCTTACTAAATCATAACTAATAAAAGCTTTCTGCACCAACATCAGTATTTGCCCTTCCCAGTACAATGTGACAAGAGCTCCCACACCACATCCTCACATCTGATACCTGTGCACAGGGAATGTGTCCAGCAACTTACCTGGCCTGGAGGCTCGTTGCCTTGGAGGAGGACTTTGGCAGTGAGAGGAGGGGGCAGCTGGGTGCTCACAATCCTGAAAGGACAAAGCCACCCATGAGCAGTGTCACTTCCCAAAGCTCAGGCACAGACGCCCATCGCTCAGCGCACCCGCAGTGATGCTCGCACCGGACTTTACTGTACTCTGAGCAAACTGAGGGTGCTGCAAGTCCCCACTTCACAGCTGAGTGATCACTGGGGAGACACTAAGGTTCCACTGCACCACCACCTCCCCCAGTCCTGGCAGACACCCTGCAAGGGCCGAGGAGCCAGCCCCAGACACAGTTTGGAGCCAACCCATGGCCACACAAGAGCGACAGAGCTGTGTGACCAACAGGACCCCTCATTTCCTTCTTTTCTTTGGGTCAATTCCACTCTGAATTCAGGAAAACCACCTGCTGGCATCTACTATGGACCAAAAAATCTGGTTTTACTGAGGCAAGACCCAAACCACAATTCACACAGGCTTCCCATCACACCATGAAGAGCTGTGGGCAGTAGAGAAGACTCAGAGAGACCAGCCCTCAACATCCTGCAGCACAGGCCCCTTGGATGGGGCTTCCAAAGGTGTTCTTGGTCTCCCCATCTACCCCTTGAGATCCACATTCTGGAGATCCTCCAAGGACTCTAAATAAGAAGTTGAACTCAAGTACAAAGCCCTTTGCAGTGTTCTAGTAAGATTTAGAGTTCAGAGAACTCTGATGATGTTTGGTGACAAACAATCTCTAGCAGACAAAGAGCCACACACACTGGTGACAGGCAGGAGCAGGACAGGACTCTGTTCGAGTCAAGACATTCACGTCCAGTTTAAGGTGCTGCAGTGACTCACTGTGTCCTGCCTGCAAGTCTGAGATCACTCTATTAAAGCCACCTGACCCACCTCTGCCAGCCTGGAGAGATGCACAAGCTGTGGCATGTTTCCAGTGCTCGTAAGAGGTGCTACAGGAACAGTTTATGCCAAAGAAAAACGGCGCTTAAATGCTCTTGCCAAGAAATCCTCAGAACTTGCCACCTCCTGTCTTTCAAGGCCACCTTTGAGGCTTTCCTCAATGTCACTCACACCTGCAGCATCATCAGCTACGGGCAGTGTTCAGCTGAGAGAAGCCAGCACTTCTCATCGGAAATTCTGGCTCATTCCTCTGTGCACTTTCTCTCAGTGCAGACAGCCAACAAGTCGGTCAGAAACACACACACAGATGTGCAGAAGAACACTACTGCGGAAGAGTAATGCTCACACGGCTTTCTTAAGTGACTTCCATCTAAAAAGCCAAAGGAGTTTGTTCTGCATGTCCTGCTAGACAGCAGAGTGCTACTGAAACCCAAACCTTGCATCTCCTCATGCTTCCATTCCTCCCACTGATAAACAGCAATAACCACTCACCCTCTGGGACTGCACCAGCACACATGGACCACCCTGCCTGAAGCATTGGTGTTCCTACCAATAACCAGCAGCTGTGTGCTCAGCTTGTGCCTTTGCCCAGCTCCCTGGATGCCCTCTGGAAGCGCAGCGCTGGGAAGGGGCAGATGCAATGTGCAGTTACACCTTTAGGTAATGCCGTGGTTACTTACAAACCCTTGTAGAGAATGCAGCCTGCCAAGACATAGGGAGATCGCTGGCAAGTCTGCAAGATGAGAGCTGCTTTCAGTAAAAGCAGGGGGTCCACCTACATGGGGAGAACAGCAGGAGTGAGGGCAGAGAACCCTGGGAAATGCTCAGAGCAGCAAATAACCATGAAAACATTGGCATTAAGGCAGTTCTAGAAAGAGACACTGCAGAGGACAGGCTCCTACCTTGGTTTTGTCCAGGTTCCAGAGAGAATTGAAAATCCTGTGGAGGTCACTGGTGTTGGTCTGGATATGTTCAATGTATCTGTCCCACTGCCTGCTCAGTTCCTCCTGGGAAAGTGCCTGTGGATGACACAAATCCACACACGGTCACTGCACAAGCCTTAAGGCACAGGCCTCGGTGTCCTCAACACACTACCCTGGAACAACGGCAGGATGGGCCTGGGCACCTTTCCAGGTCCCAGTTCATAGATACATGAGCTTATTCTGCCCCTTGCCAGCAGGAAGGCAGCACGTGTGTGCCTGGGCAGCACTGGGCCAGTACAGGAGTCTTTCAGCTCTCTTCCTCAGAAGAGATCTCCATTTACCATGTACGCACGGTGCACGGGGCCGTTGTAGAAGGTGAAGAGGCTGATGAGCTGCTCCAGAAACCGCCCACAGCTGATGTCAGGGAGCTCCACAGCACAGCCCAGAACCTTTGGTACAGAAAGCCACGAATGAGGTGTGGTTACTGACAAAACCCAGGCACAGCAGGTGAGAACAACTCTTGTCGCCTTTCAGTGAGTGTCAGAAGCATGCAGGCAGCTCTGTGGCAGGCAAACATCCCCCAGATTCACAAGTCAGCTGAAGAGGAAACGCAAAAATACCCACAGAAGAGCCCTGGCACAGATAGGATAAACAAATGATGTCAGAAATCCAGCGTTTTAGACACATTCCCTTCCCACATGAGATGACTGAGCTCGGGGCTTTAATGACCAAGAATGTTTTCCTGAGATGAGGTACTTAAAAACATTCAAATTAACTTGTTATTTACAGCTATGGAAATGCTTTATTTAGGCTCTGAGGGAAACAGAAGCACCAGGAGGAGAACCTCAGGGAGAGCCCCGCCACTGCCAGTTAAATCAATCTGACAAGTCCCAGCCCGGCTGCCTGCGGATGGTTTGTAGCAGTTCTATCACAACTCTGCAGCACACTGCTCCTTATACACTGAATGCTGACACTGACAGAGCTCTGCAGCAGGGAACGCTGAGGGTTAGGAGGAAAGAATAATCAGACTATCACAAATAGGGAGTCTGAGTCCCGATTATAAGCTGCAGCGCACGGATCCTGTTTCCAGCCATCACCAGTAACCCATGGACGCACATGAGGATATGGAGCTCAGTGGTTTGCAGCCACTGCCAGGCACATCCTAAGAAAGAGGTTGGCTGTGGACACACAAATGAGGGGTGAACACAGCTGCAGGTTGCAGTAACCAACATTTAAGCCACCTTGCAATGAAGGTTGTGCTCTGCAAGTTCTCACCCAGCTCTCCCCATGTCTATCTGGGTCCACACCCTGGAAGAAAAGCCCTTCTGTTTGCTACAGCAGTTCGGACTCTCACTGCGTTTGCTCTGTGGCTGCCTGCAGAACCCCTGCACTCACCCACAGGTAGTCTCCATCCACTCCAACTGCAAACTTGAGCTTCCTCAGGCGAATGAGGCTTGGAGGCACTCCGGAAATCTCAGTCATGCAGCGCACCACGCCGGCAATCTGCCCACACAGCAGCTCCTGCTGGTCTGGGACAGTCTGGGGAGGAAGGCAGGGAAGAAACAGGGCTGGTTTCTTTGGTTCTGAAAGGACTTGGAGCAAACCCCCCACTGTATTCAGGTATAAATAAAACTGAATTACAAGGTCAACTCAATTCTAAATCAAACACAGCAGCACAGGCACTGAAATCATCACTGAGAATTTATTAAGGGGAACTTTCATCCCTCCCGTGTTTATTCCCACCCTCAGGACCGACCTGGACTCTGCTGGATGACCAGAATCCCCAGAGAATCCCACACCAAGCTCAGAACCAGATCGCTTCTGTGCCCTGGGTCTGCTGGAGCAGAACTCCTCTCCCCCTGGTGCCAGTTAAATCAAAACCAGACTGAACACAAAGCCATGCCTGGGAGCCCGACCCTTCCTGAACCAGAACCATCAGCACTGACTCACCACGCAGGGATGGAAATAAAAGCAGCATTACCTGAGGAGGGTAGAAGTAACAAATCCCAGCACTTGTAGGATCTCCTTCATCCTTCACCTTCGAACCATCGTACAGGAAAAAGTAATTCCACCTAAAACCAAGACAAAGCATGAGCAGCAGTGATGGTGTGTTTGAAAACACCTCCCTCCATTATTTCAGGTAGAGCAATGAGAAGGTTGTTACAAATGAAGAGACATTGTTCTTACACCATCACACCGAGCTCAGGCACAAAAAAGGCACAAAAAGGCTCCCATGCCATGGAATTAAGCCTTTTGTGGGCTTAAGCTAGCCTCTACAAGCAGCAGAGACATGAGGAAGCCCTGGGCTTGCAGAGCACAGGGAAGTTACTGCAGAGCATCAACCACGCAGAGCCCCAACGCTCCCACGGGCTGCTGCTGTTGACTCAGTCACTGAACGCACATTGGGGCCTCGGGGTGCACAAGGCGGAGGCTTTCCCCCGGTGGCCTGCCCCACAGCACTGCTCAGCTCCCCGTTCTAAGTACGCGTGTGGGGTTTTGCCTACACCTACTGGCAAAGAGCTGGTAAAGAGCAGGGCACTCCCCGTTACAGCTCGCACAGCCCCCTGCAAGCACGGCACACGGCAGCTTCTACAGCAGGGGAATTCTAAAGCCAAAGGCAAAGGCAACGCAAAGGCGATGCTGAAGCGCCAAGTCCCGGCCCGGCCAAGGGGAAGAGGCCGGCTCCCGCCTCCGGCCGCCGCTGCCCGCTCCTGGGGGTCCCGGGGCTGCGGGAGCGCGCCCACGAGCGTGTCCGTGTGTCGCCGTGTCCGTGTGTCCCCGCGTGTGAGTGAGTGAGTGAGCGTGTGTGGGGAGTGAGTGCGGGCGTGCGGGCGCCGGCAGATCGGTTTCTCGGGGTTTGACCAGCTGTCCCAGGCTAACCCTGCTCTCTGAAGATGGAGGAAGTAAAAACAGGATTACCCTTAGCTACAGCTCCACTGCCTTAGTTTCCATAGCCAACTGCCGTGCACAAACACACCTCCACTAGGCAGAGGGAGCCGACACTAATAAAAACACAAACAAAAGGGGGATGGAAGTGATTCACTGCCTGCGCGGCTGAGGTAAATCTGCGCCTGGCTTCTTTTTCTTTCTTTCTTTTTTGTCCGTCCCCGTCCCCCCCCTTTTCCCTTCCTTCTCTCTCCCCTCCCTCATCCCGGTCTTTCTTTCCCAGGTGGGGAGGACAGCTCCGTCCGGTGTGCGAGGCGGCGGCGGGGACGGCGGGGTTCCGTGTGTGTGTGTGTGCCTGCCTCTGTGTATGTGTGTGTGTCTGCCCGTGTGGAGGGGTCCCCGAGTAAAGTGCGGGTGTGCAGCATCTCCCGCACGGCGGTGGGCTCCAGTGACTTGTTGCTGTTAGACCATTAAAAATAATAATAATCATGATAATGGGGAAAGAGAAGGGCAAAAGCGCCGTGAGAGAGGGGCGGCGGGAGCAGTGCGTGTGCCGGGGGGCGATGGGGCTCGCCCGGTCCGTTAGTCAGCGCCGGCCCCAACTGCCATTTCCCTTAGCGCCCGCCGCCACCTGCGGCCCCGGGGGGCTGCGGCCTGACGCGGCGGCTGGAGGGAGGAGAGACGCAGGGGTGTGTGTGTGTGTGTAGGGGGATGTGTGGAAGGGAAGGGCAGAAAATAAAACGAAAAATGAGGCAGGACTTCCATGACTTTGACAGGTTGTGGTATGGGCGGGCAGAGCAGGGATGAGGCGCGGAGCCCGGTGTCGCCCAGGGCCGGAGCAGCACTCCGGGGAAGTTGGCCTAGGCGTTCTGCGCGGGGTGTGAGTGCGCCTGCCGGCCCCCTCCCCTCACCCCATCCCGCCCCGCATCC